>SJYC01100167.1:0-15326 GCA_006408675.1 Madoqua kirkii
GACAAAAGGGCTTGCTTAACTCAATGAATCAAGATGGATGGGTCATGGTGGACAATTCTGACAAAACATGGCCCACTGGAGGAGCAAATGGAAAACCACTCCAGTATTCTTGCTGTGGGCTTCCCTCATAGCTCAGTTGTTAAAGAATCTGCCTGCAATGAAGGAGACCCCAGTTCAGTTCCTGGGACAGGAAGATCCACTGTAGAAGGGATAGGCTACCCTCTCCAGTATTCTTGGGCTTTTCTTGTGGCTCAGCTGGTAAAGAAACGGCCTAAAATGTGGGAGACCTGGATTCGAACCCTGCGTTGGGAATATCCCCTGGAGAAGGGAAAGGCTACCCACTCCAGTATGCTGGCCTGGAGAACTCCATGGACTATACAGTCCATGGGGTTGCAGAGAGTCGGACACGACTGAGTGACTTTCATTTTCACATTTTTTCTGTGAGAACACCGTGAACACTATAAAAAGGCAAAGAAGGAAAGAAAGAAAGAAAATGGAATACACTGTCTTTTCTCTAAGTATCACCATTTAGAAAGTCCCTAAAAGTTTTTATGATGTGTCTAGAATTTGGACTAAAATAGCAAACAGATTATAACATCATGAAGACATACCTTTTATTGTCACATTTCTCCTCTCCATGTGTTCTTGGAGCTTTTTCAGCATGGTTTTTCCTTTCTACTTGTCCTCATTCTAAGTTATTTCAATGGCATCTTTTAAATGCCATCTGTTAGACATGTCTGTCCAAAGACAAAAAGAATAAATACTTTCTCTATGCTCCTTTATCAAAAAGACAATGGGTGGTTATGGAGGTGCGGAATGAGAAATACCCAGGTCAAAATACTGGTCCTGTTACTGATGTGTTTCAGCTTGTTCCCTAAACTCTCTAATCTTCAGATGTTTTTTTGTGTTTTTGCTTTTGTTTAAAGTAAGACATGGTTAATAATACCAACCTTGAAGAGTTCTTTTAACAGCTAATAATTGAACGTCCAAAACAGCATAAGCACTTAAAAATCAGTACCTACTTTTGCCTAGGTTTTTATTTTACACCTTATATCATGATGCCTTGCTGTTTAGCTCTTTGCAGGTACCCTTATCCCCGTCATTACTAAAGCAACCTTGAGATTAGGGATTATCTTTTTTTACTTGTTTAATTTTCATAGCAACCAATATCCATATTTTGCACCTTCAAAAATACTTGTTGATGAATTGTGACAGGTCTCATCAAATTTAATCTTGAGCTAGAAAGGCTAAGTAACAAACATAGACATAAGAACATTTCATTAAAGATTAAATTTTCATTTTTTTTGAATTTGCACTATTTAAAAGTATTACACATCTAAAAATATTACAGAGCACATTGAAAAGTTTCACATGATATGTAATTAAATCAGTATGGGCCATATATAAGTAGTCTGAGTCAGAATTAGAAAGATTAAGACACTTGTACAAATTATTTCAATAAAAGAAAATGATACATGCTGTGGTAAAAGAACTTGCTGATTAAGTACTAGAGTGAAAAAGAAAAAAAAAGTTAATCCAAATTATAAAACTTAGGTAAGTAAAATTAAAACAAACAAACAAATAAACACTTAGTAAATATCTGCTTATGCCAATACTACAACTACCATAAATTAATTCTGTATGCCAAGACATATTTTATTTAACATATAATTATTCTGTCACCAAGTTGTGTCTGACTCTTTGCAATCCCAAGAACTGTAGCACACCAGGAAACCCTCCATTAATGAAGAGACTAACAGTGATTGCTTAATATCATATAATTTTCAGTGTTTGTGTGATGAAGTGTTATAGGCCAGGGATAGAATGAAGCTTAGAGAAAAGTAACCTAAGAAGAATTGAGTGACTACTTTTCTCTGGGCTGTTTAAGTTAGGCTGACCCAGGTCAGAGGAGTTCTCATGGCTTCTGGGCTTCAACCAGCAATCTAGGCCATAAGGATTCTAAATGTGGGCTTGGAGTTTAACTGATTTTATTATTATTTTTCATTTACTTTGCCTTCATATATACCTCAGACATACAGTACAGTTGAGGACTTGAGTGATTTAGGATAGGGGAGCTCTTTCCATTGGGTTCTACTGGAGATACAATTAATGTTTAGAGATATGATCAGGGAAAGATACCAAAGCAAAGGAAGACCAGTATTCATTCACCCATGACAGTTGCCATTGATAAGGAATATTGAAGAATGGAATAGCCTCAATTGCTTTAAAACAGTAATATTGTTTTCCCAAGTCCACAGTATAGCCAAGAATATCAATGTTCCCTCCACCTCCTCTCTATGTCTTCCCTAAGCTTACTTATGAATACCTCCTATAAATCAAATAAATTAACCACATACTTTTATATCTCTTTCCACAAATATTAGATCTACCTAAGATCTTTATGTCAGAAATCTGAAATCAATTTCTACATTTGCTAGTTTAACTCATGGTGAAAAAGCAATTTATACTTGAAAAAGTATGATTCAATTACATGTTTGGACAGATTTCAGAATAATTTGCTTACTGCTGTGTCAAAAATCTGCTTTACTCAGATGACATGAACCTGGAAACACTTGCTTTCAGGCGAGCAAGATTCTTGGTTTTAAGAAGATGACTTTAAACCACTTATATATATTTCACATTTATTTGCAATCATTTGAATACTTAAAATTTTAAAAATGTCCCCCATTTTTGCTCCTACCACAATAAAGTGGTAACATATAATTCATTGTTCACACAGCTCTTCTTCCCAGCCCTACACTCAAAGCTATTAATAAACCAATGAAGCAGGAGCATTAGGCACAGCTCTCTGAATAATGTGTCAAGTTGTTGCTAAGTATTAGCTAATTAAGAAAGAACTTTAGCTTAGGAGGGAAAAAGACTAGGAAGCCAGTCAATGTACTATATATATACATATACATATTGTTTTAGTATTTTGAGACATAAGATCTTCAATTATATCAGAAGACAGAGACATATTTTTCAATGTTACCTTCTCAAAGCTAAAACAAATAATTATTCATGTCCTTGAAGTTGATGAACAGTTAATGCATAGTTCTATGTAAAATGCCTGAAAATTATATTTATGATTTTAGACAACTTACAAGTAGATGCCACATAGACATTACTGATACATCTAAATCTTATGAAGATGACAACTACAGAAAATAATGGAAACGTGCCAATTTCCTATAAAATATATATGCCTTACCCTCCTTTCTAGCATCTTTGATTGGTTTCTGTATTTATATGCATGTATTGGAGACATCTACAATTAACCAGGAAGAGGCCATCTGAAAATCAAAACTCCACCAAAACATAGAAGGTAGGGAGGTAAGTGACTTTTGTATATTTGACCAAATGTGTTTCACAGAGTGATTTAAAACCGTGGTTGAATATTTTTCTTTTTATGTCATAGAGAACACTCAACCACTGAATGACAGAGGGTAAAGGATTTAACTTTTAAGACCTTTTTTAAACTTAAGTTTGTGTGACTAAATGAGCAAGTAGGTACTTAGGTCAACAACCTGAATGGTATGTATTTGCGATTCAGTCTTTATACTGCTTTGTTCAAAGTCCATCTCTTAGACCTCTTTTTTTTTTTTTTCTAACTATAGTTGATTTCCTATGTTTCCGGTGTGCAGCAGAGTGATTCAGTAGAGAGATACACAGATAGATAGTTGGATATTCTTTTGTAGATTTTTCCAAGACTATAATTCCCTGTGCTATACATTAGGACCTTGTTGCTTACTGGTTTATTTATTTTGTATATAGTAGTATATATTGGGATTCCCTCATAGCTCAGTTGGTAAATTATCTGTATGCAATATGGGAGACCCAGGTTCAATCCCTGGAGTGGGGAGATCCCTTGGGGAAGGAAATGGCAACCCACTCCATTATTCTTGCCTGGAGAAATCCATGGACAGAGGATCTTGATAGGCTGCAATCCATGGGGTTGCAAGAGTCGGTAACGATTCAGCGACTAAAATCACCATACTAGACCTCTTCTTTGAGTAAGCCAGTTTATAGCATAGCTTTCCTTTCTTTTCATTCTCAGTTTCATCTAGTCAAGGTTATGGTTTTTCCTGTGGTATGGATGTGAGAGTTAGACTATAAACAAAGCTGAGCGCCAAAGAATGGATGCTTTTGAACTGTGGTGTTGGAGAAGACTCCTCAGAGTCCCTTGGACTGCAAGGAGATCCAACCAGTCCATCCTAAAGGAGATCAATCCTGGGTGTTCATTGGAAGGACTGATGCTGAAGCTGACAGCCCAGTACTTTGGCCACCTGATGCCAAGAGCTTATTCATTTGAAAGATCCTGATGCTTGGAAAGACTGAGGGCAGGAGAAGGGGACGACAGAGGATGAGATGGGTGGATGGCATCATCGACTCAATGGACATAGGTTTGGGTAAACTCTGGGAGTTGGTGATGTACAGAGAGGCCTGGTGTGCTGTGGTTCACGGGGCCGCAGAGTTGGATACGACTGAGCGACTGAACTGAACTGAACCGAACTGATACCTCTCTCCTGTCTGCTTGTGCCTGACTCTTGGGATGGAATTATCTACTTATTATCACCTTGCTGCTGTGGGGCCTGTTTCTGTCACCTCATTTCTTTCCCCTCACTTTCACTTATATCTAAATTTAGAGCTCAGTGCTCCACAAGACACCTTCTGATTCAGTGTTCTGCAAGCTACAAGGGTCATTCCAGTAAAGATTCTCTGATCTCACGCCTTCCACCAGCAGGAGTTATAAACTAATGCACAGTTAAGATGCTGTTGCTGCTCCGTCAGTAGTGAAGACAACAACCAAAATCTGTATGAATGTGTTATGAATTAATGTTGTACCCAATGAGATGCCCTAATCAGATTCTTACATAGGATTGGGTTGGGGAAGGGGAGAGAGAGAGGAGAGGAATGAATCAATTTTTTATTCTCAGACATAGACGCTGTCATATACTTTAAGGGCAGTCTGTGTCTTTGTGTTCTGTAAATCACCAGAATAGGAACTTTAGCTATACAAACACAAAGGCAGTCTCTAATACATTAGTAGTTCACAGTGAAAATATAAAGTTCTTTGCTTATTGAGAATATAAATTATTATGTTTTATCAAACAATATCTCTAGAGTTATGGTTTTATTTGGAAGTTTTTATTAGAATGAAATTGCAGAAGAGAAAGATTTTTTTTATGAGGTGTAGACACAGAACTCTGAATGATTTCTTCTAAATATGAAGAGAAACTTTTTTTAAAGCACACAAGAAGTTTCTTGTAAGAAATGAGAACCAGAAAAAAAAAAAAAAAGACCTTAAAGGAATTACTTCATTATAACAAAACGTAACTTTGTTTTATGCCTATGAGCCCATAGCAAAAGATGTCCCAGTGTTAAAGGAAGGAACCTTAGTCACTGTTGAGTTTATGAGCATCAAACAATGTTTGGCACAGCCATAAGATTTCTCAAAAAAGAAAACATCTATACCAACAATGGAGATAGTCTCTTCAAACAGCTCCAAGAATACTAACTGCGGACCAAGGAGAGCTCAAACAGAAGTGAAACAATGTTTGCTGATACTCAATACCTATTTTCTAGAAGGCAATGGCACCCCACTCCAGTCCTCTTGCCTAGAAAATCCCATGGACGAGGAACCTGATAGGCTGCAGTCCATGGGGTCGCTAAGAGCCGGACATGACTGAGCGACTTCACTTTCACTTTTCCCTTTCATGCATTGGAGAAGGAAATGGCAACCCACTCCAGTGTTCTTGCTTGGAGAATCCGAGGGACGGGGGAGCCTGGTGGGCTGCCGTCTATGGGGTCGCACAGAGTCAGACACGACTGAATCGACAGCAGCAGCAGCAGCAGCAGTGCATATTTTAATGTGAAAAAAAGTGAACGTGTTAGTCGCTCACTCATGTCTGACTGCGACCCCATGGCCTACGTACAGCCTTGCAGAATTCTCTGTTCGTGGGATCCTCCAGGCAAGAATACTGGTGTGGGTTGCCTTTCCCTTCTCCAAGGGATCTTCTCAACTCAGGGATCGAAGTTGGGACTGCTGCGTTGAAGGCAGATTCTTTACTGCCTGAGCCACTTGCAAATACATTGAGCCACTGCTTTGATATAACTTAGGAATAAGAATGTGTATGTATAACAGATTCACTTTGCTGTACAGCAGAAGCTAACACAACGTTGTAAATCACCTATACTACAATAAGGGCTTCCCAGGTGGCTCAGTGGGTAAAGAATATGCCTGCAATTCTGGACACTCAGGCAGATGCAAGTTCAATACCCAAGTCAGGAAGATCCCCTGGAGAAGGAAATGGCAATCCACTCCAGTATTCTTGCCTGAAGAATCCCATGGACAGAGAAGCCTAGTAGGCTACAGTCCACGGTGTCACAAAGAGTCAGACAAGACTGAAACGACTGAGCACACACACATACTCCAACAAAAATTAAAAATAGTAAATAGCCACATGTGAAAAAATAATACCTGGGGGATGATTTTCCACTATGTAGGAGAGAGTTCTGAAGCAAATAATTGTACCCAAAGGAGACAACGCAAGAAAGATCTCCTTTCTTATGCAGTATCCATTCCCTGGTGGCTCAGAAGTTAAAGCGCCTGCCTTCGATGCAGGAGACCCGGGTTTGATCCCTGGGTCAGGAAGATCCCCTGGAGAAGGAAATGGCAATCCACTCCAGTATTCTTGCCTGAAGAATCCCATGGACAGAGAGGCCTAGTAGGATACAGTCCACGGAGTCGCAAAGAGTCGGACATGACTGAGCGACTTCACCTTCACCTTCTTATTCAGTATGGTTATAATTGTATATAAGCATTCTGTATATAGAACGTACATCTTTATTAGTATTCTTAAATATATTTCCTCATTTTCACTTGAAAAGATCTTACTCCTCTTAAATTGAAAATTGGTAATAAAAATAAGGGTAATAAAAATGCATGAAAGACTGTGTAGTTCCTAGGGTTGCAAAGACTAGTCTGGACAGAACTAAGCAACTTTCATTTTTAGCTTCAATATCACTCCTTCCAATGAATATTCGGCATTGATTTTCTTTAGAATTGACTGATTTGATCTCTGTGCTGTCCAGGGGACTTTTAAGAGTCTTCTCCAGCACCACAGTTCAAAAGCATCAGTTCTTCAGTGCTCAGCCTTTTTTATGTTCCAGTCATATCTGTACATGACTACTGGAAAAACCATAGCTTTGATTATCTGGACCTTTGTTGGCAAAGTGATGTCTTTGTTTTTTAATATGCTGTCTAGGTTTGTCATAGCTTTCTTCCAAGGAACAGGAGTCTTTCGGTTAAATTGCTGCAGTTACCGTCCACAGTGATTTTGGAGCCCAGGAAATTAAAGTCTGCCACTGTTTTCACTTTTTCCCCATTTATTAGCCATGAAGTGATAGGACTGGATGCCATGATCTTAGTTTGTCGAATGTTCGGTTTTAAGCCAGCTTTTCCACTCTCCTCTATCACCTCCATCAAGAAACTCTTTAGTTCCTCTTCACTTTCTGCCATTAGAATGATATCACCTGTATATCTGAGGTTGTTGATATTTCTCTCAGCAATCTTGATTCCATCCAGCCCGTCATTTCACACAATGTACTCTGCACAGAAGTTGAATAAGGAAGGTGACAATATACAGCCTTGAACACAAAATGCACTCCTTTCCCAATTTGGAACCAGTTCGTTGTTCCATGTCCAGTTCTAACTGTTGCTCCTTGACCTGCATTACAGGTTTCTCAGGAGGCAGATAAGGTGATCTGGTATTCCCAGCTCTTTAAGAATTTTCCAGTTTTTTGTGATCCACACAATCAAAGGCTTTATGGGAACACTAAAGTAACTTTTTGCCCAAACTTTTTAAAATTCCGTATCACTTAGGAGTTTCTGCTTCAGGGGAAAAAAGAAATCGATCTTAGAGTTTGGTGCCCAATCTGTTTGACATGTTTGTCTGAGTGTGTATGTGCTTTTTTAAATTGCAGTAAGTCACATAATATGAAACATACTATTTAACCATATTTAATTGTACAGTTCAGTGGCACTAAGTACATTCACATTGCTGTGCAACTCTCACCTTGATCTACCTCCTGAATTTTTCACCTTCCTAAACTGAAATTTTGTCCCTGAAACTTTGAAGTCAAACACTAACCCCCCAAAGTCTGTCCTTTCCCCAAATATACTGGTTACTAAACCTGCCCTAGCTGAGTGTCTTGATCCCAGAGCTGTTTGAGCAGGTAATCAGAGTACCGAGCCAGAATTAAAAGTTGAAATATAAAGCAGAGAGAGTAAAGAGAGGTTAAAATATCATGGTGACTTACTGAGAAATTGCATTATACTTTGCTTTTGTGACCAGACCCTCCCTAAATCAAAAATATGTTTTCACCTTCCCTAGGAAGGTAGCCAAGCCTTTGCTTTTCGAAAGGCACATAAATTTTACCACCAGGGGGCAGTTATTAGCCTTCTGGGTTTGAGCTGGACAGCCTTGGAAACAGCTCATCAGTCGGAGTTTTTGTTTCCAAAGTGAGATCCAGGATCCTGAGGGTAGAAAAAAATCTGTTGCTTGCTCAAGGCCAGTGTGAAGCTTCGTAGTGGGATTGAGGGAGGTGATAATTAAAAAGGACTTTCTGCTCCGTTGTGACTACCTAGAGATTAAAAGGCTTCCCTGATATCTCAGTTGGTAAAAATCTGCCTGCAACACAGGAGACTCTGGTTTGATTCCTGAGTCAGGAAGATTCACTGGAGAAAGGATATGCTGCCTACTCCAATATGCTTGCCTAGAGAATCCCTATGGACAGAGGAGCCTGGTGGGCTACAGTCCATAGGGTCACAAAGAGTCAGACAAAACTTAGCGACTAAGCACAGCACAGCCCAGAGATTTAAAAGGGCACCATTTCCAGATGATCAGATTTGGAGATACAGATCTGGTTTTGAGCTGTTGCGGGGGAGGGGGAATACGAGTGAAACCTAAATAGTTTTATTAGATATACTACTAATTTGATGCACTAAACTCACTTTCAGAATAAAAGTGAAAAAATAACTCACTGAAGGTAAATTTTAATCATATTTTCAACAAGGGAAATAGAATATAATTGAGTTATGACATGTATGTACTTAATTTACACAGATTCAACACTCAAACTTCAGCAAAATAATTATAAAGATTAAAGAAAAAAATGCATTTTTTAATGTTCTACTAGGTAATATGGATTATATTACATATTTATAAATACATATCACTGTCCAAGTAGTAAACACAAAATGAATGCCATTAGATGTTTACTTATACATAAAGCTTGTCACGTAATGATGCTACTATAGCTATTGACTATTGCTATTCTTAATCATAATAATAAATTTAGGAAGGATTTAAAAGACTTTTAACTGTAGATCCATATGTTATGAAATTAAATCCTATCTTCTGCAATAGAAAAAACACACTTGTAAGAGTTTCTGCTACAGGGAATTCACAGACTTTTTGGAAATGTTGTTGTTCAGTCACTAAGTCATGTCTGAATTTTTGTGAACACATGGACTGCCCCATGCCAGGATTCCCTGTCCTTCACCATCCCCCAGAGCCGGCCCAAATTAATGTCCATTGAGTCAGTGATACCGTCCATCCACCTCATCCTGGATAGCCCTCTTTTCCTCCTGCCATCAGTCTTTCCCAGCATCAGAGTCTTTTCCACTAAGTCAGCTCTTTGCATCATATGTCCAAAGTATTTGAGATTCAGCTTCAGCATCAGTCTTTCCAATGTATCAGCTCAGTTCAGTTCAGTCACTCAGTCATGCTCGACTGTTTGCAACCCCATGAATCCCAGCACTCCAAGCCTCCCTGTCCATCACCAACTCCCGGAGTTCAATCAAACTCAAGTCCACCCAGTCCGTGATGCCATCCAGCCATCTCATTCTCTGTCATCCCCTTCTTCTCCTGCCCCCAATCCCTCCGGGCATCAGTATTTTCCAATGAATCAACTGTTCGCATGAGGTGGCCAAAGTACTGGAGTTCCAGCTTTAACATCATTCCTTCAAAGAAATCCCAGGGCTGATCTCCTTCAGAATGGACTGGTTGGATCTCCTTGCAGTCCAAGGGACTCTCAAGAGTCTTCTCCAACACCACAGTTCAAAAGCATCAATTCTTTGGTGCTCAGCCTTCTTCACAGTCCAACTCTCACATCCACACATGACCACTTGATAAACCATAGCCTTGACTAGACAGAACTTTGTTGGCAAAGTAATGTCTCTGCTTTTGAATATGCTATCTAGCTTGGTCATAACCTTTCTCCCAAGGAGTAAGTGTCTTTTAATTTCATGGCTACAGTCATCAACTGCAGTGATTTTGAAGCCAAAAAAAAAGTAAAGTCTGACACTGTTTCCACTGTTTCCCCATCTATTTCCCATGAAGTGATGGGACCAGATGCCATGATCTTTTTTTTCTGAATGTTGAGCTTTAAGCCAACATTTTCACTCTACTCTTTCACTTTCATCAAGAGGATTTTAGTTCCTCTTCACTTTCTGCCATAAGTGTGGTGTCATCTGCATATCTGAGGTTATTGATATTTCTCCCTGCAATCTTGATTCCAGCTTTTGTTTCTTCCAGCCCAGCGTTTCTCATGATGTACCCTGCATATAAGTACACAGAGCATCATCTTTCAGGATTTGAACTAGCTCAACTGGAATTTCATCACCTCCACTAACTTTGTTCATAGTGATGTTTTCTAAGTTCCATTTGTCTTCGCATTTCAGGATGTGTGGCTCTAGGTGAGTAATCACAACATCGTGATTATCTTGAAGATCTTTTTTGTACAGTTCTTCTGTGTATTCTTGCCACTTCTTAATATCTTCTGCTTCTTTTAGGTCCATACCATTCCTGTCCACACATAGTGTGGCCAAGAGGAGCTACCCCACACTCGAGGCCAGGGGTGGCAGCTGGGAGGAGCAACCCCACATCCAAGGAGCGGTAGCTGCATGGGCACAGGAGGGCCTAGAGGAGCTACTCCACATTCAATGCCAGGAGAGGTGGTGGTGAGGAGATACCCTGCATCCAAGGTAAGGAGCAGTGGCTGCGCTTTGCTGGAGCAGCTATGAAGAGATACCCCACGTCCAAGGTAAGAGAAACCCAAGTAAGATGGTAGGTGCTGCAACAGGGCATCAGAGGGCAGAAACACTGAAACCATACACACAGAAATCTAGTCAATCTAATCACACTAGGACCACAGCCTTGTCTAACTCAGTGAAACCGAGCCATGCCTGTGGGGCAACCCAAGATGGGTGGGTCATGGTGGAGAGGGCTGACAGAATGTAGTCCACTGGAGACAGGAATGGCAAACCACTTCAGTATTCTTGCCTTGAGAACCCCATGAACAGTAAGAAAAGGCAAAATGATAGGATACTGAAAGAGGAACTCCCGAAGTCAATAGGTGCTACTGGAGATCAGTGGAGAAATAACTCCAGAAAGAATGAAGGGATGGAGCCAAAGCAAAAACAATACCCAGCTGTGGATGTGACTGGTGATAGAAGCAAGGTCCGATGCTGTAAAGAGCACTACTGCATAGGAACATGGAACGTCAGGTCCATGAATCAAGGCAAATTGGAAGTGGTCAAACAAGAGATGGCAAGGGTGAACGTTGACATTCTAGAAATCAGCAAGCTAAAATGGACTGGAATGGGTGAGTTTAACTCAGATGACCATTATATCTACTACTGTGGGCAGGAATCCCTTAGGAAAAATGGAGTAGACATCATGGTCAACAAAAGAGTCTGAAATGCAGTACTTGGATGCAATCTCAAAAATGACAGAGTGATCTCTGTTTATTTCCAAGGCAAACCATTCAATATTACAATAATCCAAGTCTATGCCCCAACCAGTAACGCTGAAGAAGCTGAAGTTGAACGGTTCTATGAAGACCTACAAGACCTTTTAGAAGTAACACCCAAAAAAGATGTCCTTTTCATTATAGGGGACTGGAATGTTAAAGTGGGAAGTCAAGAAACACCTGGAGTAATAGGCAAATTTGGCCTTGGAATGCAGAATGAAGCAGGGCAAAGACAATAGAGTTTTGCCAAGAAAAGACACTGGTCATAGCAAACACCCTCTTCCAACAACACAAGAGATGACTCTACACATGGACATAATCAGATGGTCAACGCTGAAATCAGATTGATTATATTCTTTGCAGCCAAAGATGGAGACGCTCTATACAGTCAACAAAAATAAGACCAGGAGCTGACTGTGGCTCAGATCACGAATTCCTTATTACCAAAATCAGACTGAAATTGAAGAAAGTAGGGAAAACCACTAGACCATTCAGGTATGATCTAAATTAAATCCCTTATGATTATACAGTGGAAGTGAAAAATAGATTTAAGGGCCTAGACCTGATGGATAGAGTGCCTGATGAACTAAGGAATGAGGTTCGTGACATTGTACAGGAGACAGAGATCAAGATCATCCCCATGAAAAGAAATGCACAAAAGCCAAATAGCTGTCTGGGTAGGCCTTACAAATAGCTGTGAAAAGAAGAGAAGCGAAAAGCAAAAGAGAAAAGGAAAGATATAATCATCTTAATGCAGAGTTGCAAAGAATAGCAAGAAGAGATAAGAAAGTCTTCCTCAGCGATCAATGCAAAGAAATAGAGGAAAACAACCGAATGGGAAACACTAGAGATCTCTTCAAGAAAATTAGAGATACCATGGGAACATTTCATGCAAAGATGGAATCGATAAAGGACAGAAATGGTATTCTAAACAATACTCAAGGTTAATTTTCTTTAGGATTGACTGGTTTGATCTTGCTGTTCAAGAAACTGTCAAGAGTCTTCTCCAGCACTACAGTTCAAAAGCAACAATTTTTTGCTGTTCAATCTTCTTTATGGCCCAACTCTCAAATCTGTATATGAATACTGAAAAAACCTGTAGCTTTGATTATATGAACCTTTGTAGGCAATGTGATGTCTCTGAATTTTGAAAGTACAAATATAATAACCTGTACAAATACAATACTGTACAAATATTACAGTATGGTGAATGAAGGTAATTAAAGAAATGAGAGTGAGAAGAAAGAAAGGAAAGATGTAGGCAAGGAAAAATGGGATGAGAGGTGGAGAGAGAGAAGCAAGAAAAAAGGAAGAAAGAGGAGGAGGGAAGGAGTTGCTATAGGGAGAAAGAGGAAAGAAGAGAGAAGGAAAGAGGGGAAAAGGAAGAAATTCCTGAGTTAGGAGAAGGCAGAACAGCTAACATCACCAGGGGGTATAAGAAAAGCTTTCAGAAAGTATGCTATCTTTGAAGAGTTGAGAAGTTATAATTCAAACAGAGAAGGGAAGAGAAGGGTTCCCATGCCATAGGGGAGGACCAGAAAGAACACATTTTTATAAAGCTCTCATTTACTCCTGGTGATGCAGCTTGTATGGTGGGTATACAGATTGGGTGATGGGTCTGACCAGCCATATTAAAGAGTTTGGTTCTGTCTGATAGATGATATGAAACTTAAAAAATATTCCTGAGCTGAAAAATGACATAGTCAAAAACTTTTGGAAAGATGATTCTGGTAGCAGGCACAAAAATAGAAAGGAGTAGAGGACAAATAAATGGTAGGCAAACCAGCTAATAGGGATGTGCAATAAACCATTTGCTGCACATAAATTCTGGTGTTATAAATGGAGAGTGACACAAATCAAAGCAGCTTAGGAACTGGGTTGATAGTGAAGAAAAGGAAGAAAGAAGACTCTGAAATATGAATCTTGGATGACTTTATGGGCCACCTTATATGAAAGAAGAAATACAGGAAAAGAAGAGCTTGGGTTGAACTTTGGGAACTTAACATCTTCTACACTTCCCAGAGAGCATCCTAATTACTAACACATGCTTGTCCAACCCATCAAGGCCTTTGTGTCAAGGCCCTGGTTTAATCATATTGCAGGCCCATTTGGGTCAATAAATTTTCTAGATAAAGTTTTAAATTATGCATGGTTTTATTTAATGCCCTTTATCTTCAAAACTAAATCATTTCTATAAAAGATTATAGTATTTTAAGGTATTAAAAAAACCTGATCAAGGTTTAGAAGCATGCCTAATTTGCTACTTTCAGCAAAGAGAAAACCCTATAAATCCTATGGAAACCTAAGTGCCTTCATTAGGCCTACATTCAGCTACAGATAACAGAAAAATGATGTCACATTGAATTAACAGTGCATCACATATCAAGGATGCAGGAAAGGTAGGCAAGCCAGAGGTGGTACAACTGCCTCAAGATGTCATTAAAACTCAGGTTCTTCCAGCTTTCTGCTCCACCAACTGCAAGGTGTGGCTTTCCTAGCCCTCTGGGAAAAGTGAATGTGTATCTCCAGGTACCAGATTTGTACAGGTTCAGTTCAGTTCAGTCGCTCAGTCGTGTCCAACTCTTTGTGACCCCATGAATCGCAGCACGTCAGGACTCCCTATTCATCATCATCTCTCAGAGTTCACTCAGACTCACATCCATCAAGCCCGTGATGCCATCCAGCCATCTCATCCTAGATTGTCCCCTTCTCCTCCTGCCCTCAATCCTTCACAGCATCAGAGTCTTTTCCAATGAGTCAACTCTGCGCATGAGGTGGCCAAAGTACTGGAGTTTCACCTTTAGCATCATTCCTTCCATAGAAATCCCAGAGTTGATCTCCTTCAGAATGGACTGGTTGGATCTCCTTGCAGTCCAAGGGACTCTCAAGAGTCTTCTCCAACATCACAGTTCAAAAGCATCAGTACTTCGGCGCTCAGCCTTCTTCATAGTCCAACTCTCACATCCATACATGACCACTGGAAAAACCATAGCCTTGACTAGACGGACCTTAGTCAGCAAAGTAATGTCTCTGCTTTTGAATATACTGTCTACGCTGGTCATAACTTTTCTTCCAAGGAGTAATTGTCTTTTAATTTCATGGCTGCAGTCACCATCTGCAGTGATTTTGGAGCCCCAAAATATAAAGTCTGACACTGTTTCTACTGTTTCCTCATCTATTTCCGATGAAGTGATGGAACCAGATGCCATGATCTTCGTTTTCTGAATGTTGAGCTTTAAGCCAGCTTTTTGACTCTCCTCTTCCACCTTCATCAAGAGGCCCTTTAGCTCCTCTTCACTTTCTGCCATAAGAATGGTTGTCATCTGCATATCTGAGGTTATTGATATTTCTCCCAGCAATCTTGATTCCAGCTTGTGTTTCTTCCAGCCCAGCATTTCTCATGATGTACTCTGCATAGAAGTTAAATAAGCAGGGTGACAATATACAGCCTTGATGTACTCCTTTTCCTATTTGGAACCAGTCTGTTGTTTCATGTCCAGTTCCAACTG
>SJYC01100169.1:0-42613 GCA_006408675.1 Madoqua kirkii
AATAGATAAATCATATGAGTAAAAAAATTGGTCAAGGAGGAAAAGGATAAAAACTTTAGAAGATTTTTTCTTCCTTTGGATTCAAATAAATGAAAATTAAAACAAGGAGAAATGTCAATCATACCTAGTAAAGAAACAAGGACATTTAAAAGGGAGTGATAAGATTTCAGATTTCTCTTTAGATCATATGCATTGCTAATATAAACCAACAGGCGGACTTTGGATGTATGGTGAAGAGAAATTGTTAGAAATCTACATGCCTGTGTTACTCAGAGCATTTCTAGGAAAAGCAACCTTCAGCAATTCTCCCTGTATGATTTGTCATGATTCATGATCATTGAATAAAACCTAATTCTTTGTTCACAGTCAAAGGTAACAGTATTCAGTGCAAGAATCAAAGGTAAGTAATATATACTCTGAAAGATGCCAATAGACTCTCACAACTTAACTGGGAAAAATCGGGACAAAACCTTTCCCAGTGCAGTGCTCCATTTTAGAAAGCATGTGATAAATGCCCAGTCACTCAGTTGTGTCTGATCCTTTGGGACCCCACAAACTGTAGCCTGCCAGCCATCTCCATTCATGGAGTTTTCCAGGCAAGATTATTGGAATGGGTTGCCATTTCCTTCTCTAAGGGATCATCCTGATCCAGCAATCGAATCTGTGTCTCTTGTGCTGGCATACAGATTCTTTATCACTGAACCACCTGGGAAGTCCCATTAGAAAGTGATGTGTGACTGAATCAGAACCCTTGTACTGAGAAGTATGAATGTTAGTGTGATGTTTAATTTTGTGTGTCAACTTGGCTAAGGCATGGTATCAATTATCTGGTCAAACATTAGTGTAAATGTCCCTGTGAACATCATTTTTAGATGGCATCAACATTTCAATCAGTAGACTTTGTGTAAGCAGGTTACCCTCCTTAATGTTGGTGAGCTTCATCCAATCAGTTGAAAGCCTTAAGAAAAGAAGGACCTAGTCATTCTGCTGCTGCTAAGTCACTTCAGTCATGTCTGACTCTGTGAGACCCCATAGACGGTAGTCCACCAGGCTCCCCCGTCCGTGGGATTCTCCAGGCAAGAACACTGGAGTGGGTTGCCATTTCCTTCTCCAATGCATGAAAGTGAAGTCACTCAGTTGTGTCCGACTCTTAGCGACCCCGTGGACTGCAGCCTCCCAGGCTCCTCCACCCATGGGATTTCCCAGGCAAGAGTACTGGAGTGGGGTGCCATTGCCTTCTCCGAGTCACCCTGAGGAAGAAGGAATTTTTCATTCAGACTTTTCAGACTTGACTTGCAACATCAACCCTTCCAGGGTCTCCAGTTTGCCAGCCTGTTCTGTAGATTTTGGACTTGCCAACTCCCCAAATTATGTAAGCCACCAATTCTTCAAAAGAAATCTCTCTGTATATATGTATATATATAGTTGTTGCTGTTCAGGTACCAAGTCATGTCTGACTCTTTGCAACCCCATGGGCTGCAGCATGCCAGGCTTCCCTGTCCTTCAGTATCTCCCAGAGCATGCCCAAGTTCATGTCTATTGAGTTGGTGATGCCATCCAACCACCTCATCCTTTGTCACCCTCTTCTCCTTCTGCCGTCAATCATTACCAGCATCAGAGTCTTTTCCAATGAGTCAGATCTTCACATCAGGTGGCCAAAGTATTGGAGTTTCAGCTTCAACATTAATGAATATTCAGGACTGATTTCCTTTAAGATTTACTGGTTTGATCTCCTTGCTGTCCAAGGGACTCTCAATAGTCTTCTCCAGCACCACAGTTCAAAAGCATCAATTCTTTGGCACTCTGCCTTCTTTATGGTCCAACTCTCACAACTGTACATGACTACTGGAAATACAAGTATATATAGGTTCTATCTATTCTATCTACTACTGATTATTTCGCTGGAGAACCTTGACAAATGCAGCTAGGTGCAGCTTGAGAGCAGGTCAACTACACTTACACCCTTCCTGTCTGTATTTCAATAATAAAATAACTTTGGAAGCACAGTTCTTTTGGAGTAATTATAGATGAGATAGGCATCATTTGTTCTTCCAGTTCGATTCTGTTCTTACTGCTAAGACAGAAACCCTTGCAGTTATTCATCTGTTAGATCAAATAACTCCATACCTGGAAACCATGACTAGATAACAGTAGGGTTCATTAACCATGTATCCCATATCAGAAAATCCAGTTTGAAAGAAATAATTAAGCATCTCATCACTTCACATTTCATTGCCACCTGTTGACAAGCTATACAGAACAGTTGGAAACCCACTGGTACCACACCAAAGTTAACCAGTAACTTCCTAGTTTCAGAGACAAATGAGATTTCAGATTCCGGTCTAAGTTGCTTAAACCTCTGACTTCAAAGTACAGAGTCTCCATCAACCACACACAGACACCATATTGCTGTGACAATTTACTACTTCATAAATTTGTATGGATACTATCTATTTTTGTATGTGCTTTGCACATGTGTCAACCACAATGTGACTTTTTCCTATAGGTTTTTGACAGATATTGTGATTCCAGAAGTGAGTGACCTCTAGTTAATGGTTTGTTTTCTCTGTGGTTACTTTCCCCACTCATAAACCCTCTCATACCTCTTCTGCCACCTCTCCATTGTGAGTATTTCCAACTATGTCTCATTGGACTATTGCTATTTAACTATTTCACCATGTTTCGCCTATTCATATGTGAGTTCCAAGATCCCAAAGGCCCTGTATGGTCACTGAAAAGTGTATTTGCCGAAGATGATTTAGCAAACCAAGTTGGCATGGGAAGTACACTGTTTAATCATATGGTTATTTTCTGAAGGGATGTTAAAATAAGCCTTTTCAGTGCTAAGTAAGTCATTTACCAGTAACTGCTTTCAAATACAGTAAATATATTTTAGGATAGCCTTGAATCACATTTCAGTATAAAGAAATTTTCTCTATTCTGAAATCATTGCTTGAAGTTGAATGATCCTGTATGCAATTCTAATGATAAAAGTTATTTTTGAAATAGTTATATGTCCTATAATTTGAATATAAAAATCAGTAACATTTAGTTTAAAAAGTATATAATGTCATTGGCTACATGCATCTCTAAAAGCACCTGTCATTTTCCTATTGCCTCTTTGTAACAGCCCAGAGTTGGTTCTTAAAAAAAAATGGACTTCTTAAGGTTGTTTCTGATTTCATGTTTTGTATTTGTTCAGGGAATCCATACTGAAAGATCCAATAAGGGCTATTTTCCTTAGCAGCTTCTATACATTAAAACTTGCACTTGGTGCATTGAGTATAAAAGATCTTGCATCAGATGGGACACTACTAAAAAGTGAAATAAAGTGAATTCTCATTTTTCCATAGTCATGAGGAAGCCCACACCTAGAGTTTCATTATGTTTGACTGACTCATTTTAGCTATTAGTTTTCAACCTCCTCCTCCTACTAAACTTCTGGCCAGGGCTGCCTAATTAAGCAGTTTGACTTTTCCCCCTTTCCTTTCCTGAGCCCTCTCGCTGGGGCTAATGAGTAGCCACATGTCTAATAGGTAGGCAGCAGGAGGGAGGAAATGGGTAATCAGCCTCATGAAGAGCAGATCTTGTCTTCCCATCTCTCTTTCATAATCTGGTCAAATGGAATAAAGGACTTCAAGTCGCAAAAGTTTAGCATTAATTCAGCATTTGCAGAAAGTTTCTACATTTTCAGAGTTTTTAGCTTTGGAAAACTTCTCAGTGTGTGCTGTTCCTTTTTCATTTACAGTATTTTTCTCTTTGAGCCTGGAAAATGCCTATTTATCACCACAGTCCCATCGAAGGCATTAGCTGAGTGTCTCCCAGACACGCCAGCATAAGAGTTCACCCCGCGTGTCCCAGCGTGTCAGTGTTCCACGTGCAGGTTTCCATTTCACGAAGTGTAATGACTGCCCACCTCATGGAAGGCATTACAACATTCACCACATTGTGGTTTTAATTTCTTTTTAGTAAAAGTCTAGTAAAGCACTATCCAAAAAGAGACAAGCAAAAAATCTTACCATTGCAGATGGATGAATCTTCTAAAAGTGAACATACTTGTGTAAGCAGCACTTGTATCAACAAAGGAGCCATTGGTAGCAACCCAGAAATTCCTCTAGTCACTAACCAACTCTGTTTCTCAAAGGCAACACAGCCTTGACTTTTCCCATTAATTAGTTTCACCTATTTTTGAGCTTTGTATAAAGTATGTATCGTTCAATATCTTTTTTTTTTTTTGCTCAAAATGCTATTTGTAACCTTCATGAGTATGGCTTGATTTTTTTTTTCATTGCTGAATAGTATATCATTTATTGTGCAATGATTTTATTTGTGTTTCTAGTAGTTGGGCATTTAGATTGTTTTAATTTTTTTGACTGTGGCAAATAATGCTGTTATGAACATCACTGTACAAATTGTTAGGTACACATATGTCTACATGTTTGCGTGGTATACACTTAGGAGTAGAATTTCTGAGGTATCATGTGTACTGTAGTAGAAACTGCCTTATGCTTTTGCAGAATGTTAATTTATATTTGCCAGACAGTATATGAAAGCTCTGCTGTTGCTGAGTCACTTCAGTCATGTCCAACCCTGTGTGACCCCATGGATGGCAGCCCACCAGCATCCCTGAGATTCTCCAGGCAAGAACACTGGAGTGGGTTGCCATTTCCTTCTCCAATGCATGAAAGTGAAAAGTGAAAGTGAAGTCACTCAGTCTTGTCCGACTCTTAGTGACCCCATGGACTGCAGCCCACCAGGCTCCTCCGTCCATGGGATTTTCCAGGCAAGAGTACTGGAGTGGGGCGCCATTGCCTTCTCCACATGAAAGCTCTACTTTTCCACATCACACGCTCAACAGTACTCGATTTTCTCCTTTTAATTTTAGCCATCCTTCTGTGTGTGTGTGAGATGGTGTATGTGTGTAGTTTTCACTTTTCATTTCTGTGCACACTAACAAGGTTGAGTTGCTTTTTCTTTATGCATATCAGCCATTTGGTAAAGCCTTTGTATACAAATATTCATTTGTATGAATGTTGACAGTAGTGGCATGCTGAGAACATCCTGGGCTACTTCCATTTTGCTGCATATGGATAATTCAGGGGGGTATATTTTTAATGTTAAACAATATTTATCTTTCTAGAATATGCACATTTTTTCTATGGTGTGTTATCCATTTAAGGCATTGCAATATTTAATCTGTTAACATTTGTTTTAACATTTTTGCACCTAAATTCATGTGAGAGAATGGCTCCTACACTTCTGCAATATGATGGTCCAGCTTTTATAGTACCATCTTGATTACCTATAAATGCTTCTATTGTTTCTCTCTCTCTGTTTTTGTTATATCCCTTGAACCTGTGCTAATTCCAATTGAATGTAAGACTTTGCAGAAGCCTTGCAACGATGCTATTTTCTCTAGATGACTCCTTTTCGTTTCTGATGGGCAGGTAGATAGACTTCCCAGGTGGCTCAATGGTAAAGAATCCACCTGGCAATGCAGGAGGTGCAGGAGACCTGGGTTTGAAACCTGAGTTGGGAAGATCCCCTGGAGGAGGAAATGACAACCCACTCCAGTGTTCTTGCCTGGAGAGTCCCATGTACAGAGGAGTCTGGTGGGCTACAGTCCATGGGGTCACAAAGAGTTGGACACAACTTAGCAACTAAGCAGGAACAGGAGGCAGGTAGATGGAGACTAGATAACGTTAGTACTCAGCGTTCTATCTGATTTTAGGGTGGGTTGCAGTCTTTCTAAGGTCTGATATGTATATGTCCCATCTCAGTTTCAGACTATAATCCTTCTGGACACCAACTTTCCGTTGGTGCCTGACTTGTTCACCAAGAACTATCCACGTTGAAGTTCAACTTTTAGCTATTCAGTATTGAGAACCGTGAGCATCATGCATAGCTTTTCAGCCCCTTTGGAACATATGTTTTCTGTTTCTTGGCCTGAACCTCTTCATGACAAGCAGTCAGCTATTGGGCTCATTCTCTGTGCTTTGTTCTCGTCCAGGATCTTGGGTTCCCAATCACTGGGCATTTTGTAGCCCTGAATACCATTTGGATCCTCCAATCTAAAGACTATCAAATGCTCTACTCAATATTCAGCTAGAGCTAGTACTTCTCAGCCTTTCTTTCCACCCCTTTGATGAACTTACAAATGTCTTGATGGAAACATGATATAGAATATATGGCTCACACTAATGAAAATGTCTTCTTCCAGAAATATTAGTCGATTAAGTCCTGGCTGCCTTGGTAGCTCTCAGATGCCTTTAAACAGGTTTGTTTTTTTTTTTCCCTTAATCCAGCTGATTAAGCTGTTTTTAATAGGAAGATTCTTCTGCTGCAAGCTAGTCCATCACAACCTGAATCAGACTTAACAATTAGGATTTGAAAGAAGAGTATCATTTCTGTGTCATTTATTATGTTCTTTTCTCCAAAACTTAATTTCTACTTTTTAAGGCTTCATAAAGCTTTAGGCAATCAGAAAATTCTTTCAAGCTATATTTTAATGGTCTAGAAGTCCTACCAGACCTTAGAAATTCTAGTGTGTACCAAATATCTCTCTGTGTGTTAGTAGATTCAGAATGGCATTCAGCTTTTCTTAAAGATACCTCCATAAATTCTAGTAATGGCCTTCAAATAGAAGCACGTCCATAGTACACATACACATGTGCACACAGACACACTCCTTAAGTACAGACATGTTCTATATCTTGACAACCCTTCTGAACAACTAAGAACAGAGTATGCCTGTGTTTGGATATCACATAGGAATTTCAAAGCAATAAACTAAATGGCAGTTCCCAGAGCCCACTGGCCCCATCCACCAGGAATCTCCCTGTTCTCCTTCTCACCAGGGGCTTCCCTGAACATTCCTCTTCAGTTCAAAGTTGTTGTTGTTCGTTTGTGAAGTCATGCCCGACTCTGAGACCCCATGGATTATAGCACACCAGGCTCCCTTGTCCTTCACTATATCCTGGAATTTGCTCTTATTTATGTCCAATGAGTTGGGGATGTCATTCAACCATCTCATTCTCTGCCATCCCCTTTTTCTTTTGCCTTCAGTCTTCCCCAGCATCAGGGTCTTTCCAGTGAGTCAGCACTTTGCATCAGGTGGCCAAACGATTGGAGCTCCAGCTTCAGCACCAGTCCTCCCAGTAAATATTGAGAGTTAGTTTCCTTTAGGATTGACTGGTTTGATCTCGTTACAGTCCAGGGGATTCTCAAGAGTTGTATCAAGCACCACAGTTTGAAAGCACCAATTCTGTGGTGCTCAGCCTTCTTTATGCCAGCTCTCACACTGGAATTCAAAGTTAAACACAAACAAAACAGTTTTCCACAGAGGAAACACAATACTGGAAAACACAGCCTCATGCACTAAAAAGATAACTTTCTACATTATTATGCAGAGCCGTTTCACTCCTCTGTTTCTGGAATCTCAATTTCACAATAGAATCCTTACTTTAATCTAACTTAAATTTCCATTAAAGTTTTATTGCCTCCTCCCAACTTCCAAAACAAAGAGCAGTCTACTCTCAAAGGTAAATTCAAGTCTCCACTTTCAGGAAAACATTTTTAATATTTAAAGCACAACTCCTGTCCTAGTAAATTTAAAAGGCAATTTTCCCACTCCTGGACATTAAAATGTCGTATAACTCAGATTTACTCTGAACCAGGGCATCCCATTGCATCATAGCTTTAGATGATGGAGAATAAAGGAAATACAATAATCTCACCCGAGACACTAAGTGGATGCTCATATGTTCCCTGCAGGTCACCTTGTGCCACCAGCACTCAATCCAAACAGGGCCTGGAACTCAATCAGTTCAGTTCAGTCGCTCAGTCGTGTCCAACTCTTTGTGACCCCATGAATCGCAGCACGCCAGGCCTCCCTGTCCATCACCAACTCTGAACTCAATAGGATTTTCTTAAATGAGAAAAATAAGGCATGAGCTCAGAATTATTTTGCAAATATCTGCTCTTCCCACAGTGCCCAGTTATAAACTTTGACCTCTGCCCTGGCATGTGCTCAGACAAATACACATACAAAGGACCTGAAGGCTGATTGGTTTTTTAGTAACCTTGTTCGTTTGTTCCCCCTGAGCAAAGCTGGTTGATTCAATGCCCCAGAATCACAGTACAGGTTAGAAACAGCTGTTTGACAGTAATTAGGTGTCAGGATGCAAAAGGCCATTCAGCAGGCTGGAGGCTCAGGAATTGACTCTATTTAGTCACGCTCTCAAATCAAGGAAAAATCCCTGCAGCTATGTTGTTTTCATATGAATTGACAAGGATAAATAATTAAGAGGACATAATTAAGTACCTGGCTTAAAAAAGGAAAAAAAAAAGAGAGAGAGAGATTTCTGTAGGGGCCTCCAGTGTTGACAAGTAGGAAAAACAAAGATTCCTAGCTCATTCACTGATGTCCACATACTCCTATTTCCTCAATGTAGACTGTTTTAGCAAGGAGCAAAACTGAGTGTTTATTTCTTATTGTTTCTAATCTGTAAAGTATACTGGTATATAGTTGACTTACAGTGTTTAGCTAGTTTCAGGTATACAGCAAAGTGACTGAGTTATGCGTATACATATATCTTCTTTTTCAGATTTTTTTTCCTTTATATCTCATGACAAGATATTGAATAGAGCTCTCTGTGCTATACAGTAGGTCCTTGTTTGTTATAGTTTATATAATATGTGTATATGTTAATCCTAAACTGCTAATTTATCCCTCTCCCCCTCTCAGCCACCTTTCCCCTTTGGTAAGCATAAGTTTGCTTTCTGTGTCTGTGAGTCTGTTTCTGCTTTGTGAATAAGTGTACGTGTATCATTTTTAGATTCTACATATAAGTAGTATCATGTGATATTTGTCTTCTCTCACTTTATTTTTTAACCTTTAGAAGTGTGTAAGTATTATGAGAAACCAAGTAAAACAGTCCTAGGTTGTAAGTGAGAATCATTTTTAGAATTTATCTGCCGTACTTTCCTGCACTTCGTACACAACTTCAGGGGGTAATTTATTTTAAAGATTTTTTTTTTAATATAGTGGGCTCTGGAAACAAGCTGATAGTAGCATAACTTGGTTAACTTAATTTTCAGCAACTATTAATTAAAAGTGGATCAATGCTTTTGCTTTCTTCTGTATTTGGCTTTAGTACACTTATATGATTCCCAGGTGGCTCAGTGATAAAGAATCTGCTTGTTGATGCAGGAGACACAAGTTCCATCCCTGGGTCTGGGAGAGTCCCTGGAGGAGGAAATGGCAACCCACTCCAATATTCTTGCCTGGAAAATCCCATGGACAGAGGAGCCTAGTGGGCTATAGTCCATGGGGTGGCAGAGAATCAAACACAACTGAACATACACACACAGTGTGCTTATATACAGCAAATGAAGCAAGGCCAGGTGACCTCTGCCCTCAGGTGACCAGAAGAAGTCTGCTTTTTCAGATTGCTTTATTCTGCATGGTCCCTGTGCTTAACGAGAGAACTTCCTGCAAACAGATTTTTTCCTTTAACTGTGGGAGGTGAGAGTTGTGATTCTCTGTTTACTAAGCCCAATATCTTCTAAAATACAAATATGACAAAATAGATCAAAGTAGACATAGGTTGGTAGTGGTGATTTAGTCGCTAAGTCGTGTCCAACTCTTGCGACCCCATGAACTGTAGCCCACCAGGCTCCTCTGTCCATGGGATTTACCAGGCAAGAATAATGGAGTGGGTTGCCATTTCCTTTTCCAGACAGAGATTAAAGATAATAAAACGCACTGGCTTTCAAAACCAAATTCCAAGGGGGTTCTCAGTCCCTTTGCTGGATCCTCAGGTTGGGAAATCTGGTATGGGCCTTAGAATTTTCACAACAGTGTGAGAACTTCTTTGGCATGACTGTTCTCCAGTTTGTGGGCTGTCTACTTGGTTAGATAGCATATTAATAAGCAAAGACATTAATTTCCCGACAAAGATTTGTATAGTCAAATCTATGGTTTTCCCAGTAGTCATGTATGGATGTGAGTTGGACCATAAAGAAAGTTTGTGTGTGTGCATGCCAAGTCTATTCAATCATGTCCGACTCTTTGCGACCCCATGGACTGTAGCCCACCAGGCTCCTCTGTCCAGGGGATTCTCCAGTCAAGAACACTGGAGTCGGTTGCCATGCCCTTCTCCAAAGAAAGCTGAACACCAAAGAATTGATGCTTTTGAACTGTGGTGTTGGAGAAGGCTCTTGAGAATCCCTTGGACTGCAAGGAGATCAAACTAGTCAATCCTAAAGGAAATCAGCCCCGAATACTCATGGGAAGAACTGACTCACTGGAAAAGACCCTGATGCTGGGAAAGATTGAAGGCAGGAGAAGAGGTTGACAGAGGGTGAGATGTTTGGATGGCATTAGCGACTCGATGGACATGACTTTGAACAGCTCCAGAAGTTGGTGATGCACAGAGAGGCCCGCTGAGCTGCCTTCCTTGGGTAACAAACAGTCGGACATGACTGAATGATTAAACTGAAATGAAAGATAACAATCATCCAAATAACCAGAGGTAACTGAAAGCTATTCCTTTGCAATAGTTTTGATAATTCATGAATGCAAAGTGATTGATATGCTAAAAAGAGAACAGGCTTTTTAAGATAAACAGTTGTGACCAGAAATACTGAATCCAGGACTTGGAGGTATGGCCATGTTGAGGATGCTGAGGGTAGTGTTCAGATTAAAGAGTAAATTGTCTTTTTTCTTCTTTGAATGTAATTCAATATGCTTTTCATGGTTAACCTCTGAAACTCTTGGGCAACCCAATTAAGTCCCCATTCGACATCGTGCTTCACAGTCTGCAAATTTTCCCTACCAACAAGCATGACAATCATATACTTCCTTGAACTTATCCTGTTGTTGGCCTTGCTAACCAAAAGACAAATCTCAGCCATTTTAACTTTGTGCAGTTTAGATCAGTGATGGCAATTACTATTTAGAGCACAAAGGGACTGCTGCCCAGAGAATTCTTTTGAAAAGAATTCTAAGACCAAATCAGAAATCAGTAAGTAAAATCATTTTGGCAACAGATTCTGTGGGTGGAGGAAGAAAAGGTGCCACCATGAACAGAACATATTTTCCATCCCAAATCTGTAGAGTTACTTATTAACAAATGTTTGGGATCATCCAAAGAAGTACATATTTTTAAATAGGCCGGCAAATAGCAATCTTTTGAGCAACTATAAGTTCAATAAGTAAGTAAGTAAATGTTTATTTATTTGCTGCTGTTGTTTAGTCACTAAGTCATGTCTGACTCTTTGGTGACCCCATGGATTATAGCCCACCAGGCTCCTCTGTCCATGGAATTTCCCAGGCAAGAGTACTATAGTGGGTTGCCACGTCCTTCTCCAGGGGATATTCCTGACTCAGGGATTGAATCCATACCTCCTGCATTGGCAAGCAGGTTCTCTACCACTGAGCCACCAGGAGAGCCCTTATTTATTTATGTACTTTTAACTTTTCTTAAAAGAAAAAAGGTAATGAATGTTCAGACTATAATTCTATTGGATGCAATAGTCTACCTGTTGAGGACAAGTTTAGCAAACTAAAAATAGTAATTAAGTATTATAATTTGCTATGTCTACTTGTTTTCGTTCAAAATTATTTACATAAGGTAATATGTATATGGGCTTCCCTCGTAGCTAAGTCAGTAAAGAATCTGTCTGAAATACAGGAGATCTGGGTTCAGTTCCTGGGTCAGGAAGATCCCCTGGGGAAGGAAATGGCAACCCACTCCAGTATTCTTTTTAGGAGAATCCCATGGACAGAGGAGCCTGATGGGCTACAGTCCCTGGGGTTGCAAGAATCAGACACAACTTAGCAACTAAAGCACCACCAATATGTGTATATTTTTCCATATTTGGAAGGATCTAGCAGGGTCACTTTTTACTTTCATGCACTGGAGAAGGAAATGGCAACCCACTCCAGTATTCTTGACTGGAGAATTCCAGGGATGGAGGAGCCTGATGGACTGCCATCTATAGGGTTGCGCAGAGTCAGACACGACTGAAAGGACTTAGCAGCAACAGGGTCAAGGCAATGAATGTGTTAAAAACTGAATTTGCATATTTTTGCCAATCAGTGACCCTAGAATCACTTAAATGAAAATATCAATTTGTCTTCTCTGCAGGTAGCAGTTAAGAGAATAAAACAAATGAATAAACTCTTAGTAGGATACCTATTAAGCATTTAGACACTGAAGCTGTTTCCCATTGACATGATGGCATTCTATAACAAATTTGATGATTCTACTTAATTAAACCAAACACATATGTTAATATTTATAACAATTTCCTAAGTTTTCTTTCCTTCAAAGTCATCTTTTATGTTATGGTTTGAAAAATAAATTACTCTTCTGAACAAAAAATAAGGTGAGAAACAAAATATATTTAATGATTTGCTACATAATACACAGTAAGTATGAAAATACTTCTTCTTAATGTGGCTTAAAAGTAAGTGCTTCCACTTAGAAAAGGCTTTGTAATAATCAAGCAGAGCAAGCATCACTACTTAATTACATGAAAAAAAAGAAAAGAATTATAATGAATAGAAAGAGATTATGAATATTTAACCACCATTATATTTTCTCTGAAGCAATTTTCTGAACACATGTTTAGTATGCGATGTTGAAATTCAGAACTAAGACATCTTCCTTCTGTCTACATACATTTATTATTATTATTATTTTATTAGGTGCAATAAGATAGATGATTCCTTGGCACAGAATTTTTATATATTAAATAAAAATATGTATGCATATGCATGTAGACTAAAATTTTTTTAAATCAACTAGTTATAATTAACAAAGTTAGTTTCAGTATTTATCTTTGTAGTTAAGGGAGCTTTGATAAACTGAGCTTAATTGGGAGCACAGAAAATAAGCATTTGTGCTCTCAAATAGTATGCAATCATTTATGAAAATATCTTCATAGCAGCATCTCCTTTATCCCTCATTTGAGAGAATACTTATGCACCAACAGTTAGCTGCTAGGTATTTGCATGTGAGGTTATTCAACCCCCTACAATCTACATAAAGTGATGCATAAACTATGTATTTTATATATATAGTTTATGTATATATTTTCTGTACATAGTTCATACAATAATTTTTATAGCCAAGTGAATTTATTCATATAGTAAATGTTGTACAAAATTATATACTAAATAAAATTATTGCAATTTAGATTGAACATAGTGAAGCTAGACTGCAAACGAGGGACATTTGTCCCTGAGCACCCCACTCCAGTACTCTTGCCTGGAGAATCCCGTAGATGGAGGAGCCTGGAAGGCTGCAGTCCATGGGGTCACCGAGGGTCAGACACGACTGAGCGATTTCACTTTCACTTCACTCATATTTTAAGTACCATAGATTTGAGTTTCATTTCATTGAGGAGACATACAAAAAGTTGACCTGAGTTAGAAGTCAAAAATCTATTGAAATCACCTCTTTCTTGCGGTTTTAACTTAGGCTACTTAACCTTGGTCCCAGTTTTCTTACCTTTCATGTGATAATTATACTATTTACCTCTCAATATAGATGTGACAATTAGTTGAAGTGTTTTTTGGAAAATATTTGCCATACAATAAGGGCTTAATAATTTAGTTTTTTTATTCTTGGTAGAGATAGCATCAGGATACAAAATAAAAAGTAGCTACTTTAAGACTGGTGGGTCTCATGATCAGAAAATCTTGTTCGTATAGGTCACATGACTATCTTCTATTTGACCAAGCAGAGATTTTTAAAATTAAAAGTATGTGTGTGTGCATTGGTCATGTCTAACTCTTTGGGATCCCATACACTGTAGCCTGCCAAGATCTGTCCATAGGATTTTTCAGGCAAGAATACTGGAATGTGTTGCCATTTTCCTCCTCTAGGATATCTTCCCAACCCAGGGTCCCTGCATCTCCTGTGTCTCTCCTATTATATGTGGATTCTTGACCTGCTGAGCCATCAGGGAAGCCTAAAAGTATGGTCAGCCTCAAAACAAATACAGTCATGTTCATTCATATTAAAAACTTGTAGGTCTTGTTTTCTCATAGTTTATTACTGATCAAGTCAAAGACACTATTCGTACTCAGTGGAGTCAGTTTGGAGCCCCTTGAGGTGGGTCTAGATCACTTTAGCTGAGGCATGCACCTTGGGTGAGATTCTCATTGTTCTCATAAGCTATTTCGTAAAAGTCAGTGTGCTCTTGTCGACTGAAAAAAAAATGCATAGCCTAAATGCTGAAAATTATGTTTTAATCAGTGCACAAATATCTGAGGACTTAGGCCCAGGATGAGGCATCTCAGATAATTCAGAAAAAATTGCACCAGAGAGGAAGAGCAAGGAAGCTAAAATATATAGGAATATTTGACACAAAACTAGGGAGTCAGAACTTTAAAAGATTAATTACTGTCAATAAAAGAAAACCAGACATCTCAAATTCATGAAGTAAAGTGAAGTGTTAATCACTCAGTCCTGTCTGGTTCTTTTTGAGCCCACAAAGGCTCACTGTAGCCCTCCAAAGGAGGGAATTCTGTCCATGGAATTCTCCAGGCAAGAATACATACTGGTGTTGCCATTTCCTTCTCCAGGGGATCTTCTTGACCCAGAGATTGAACCTGGGTCTCCTGCATGGCACATAGATTCTTAACTGACTGAACCACCAGAAATTAGTGCTTTTCTATGTATGGGCAGATACAAGAGTCTGGGCTCATTGAAATCCTTCCTTTGGTGTACCTCTCAACTATGTGGGGCAAGACCCTGTTCTTTCTCATCCTGAGAGACTCCTCCGGTACACTGTTGGGATGCATGCAGCAATTGACTGCTAGATGGCGGGCATTCTTTGTTTCTATCCTGAGTTCCCTCTGGGCTCACCGCCAGGGCAGCTATAATGTGGTAGCTTGATGGCAGTGACATCCTTTGTTTACTGATATGGTGGATAACATTCTTAGTTCACACTCTTAGGCAGCTACCTGAAGAGAGAATTTTGTCTTAAGTTTCCGCAGGATTTTGTACTTTATTTACATATCCCAGATGTTCTAAGGTGCTTTGTCATCTTGGTCAAAATTGGCTGTCTGTTCAGTTTCTTAGGAGATACAGTGGCACGATTCTGTATAATTCAGACAGACTCTTAGGTATACATGCGCTAGAGACTGTGAATCTTTTCTGAAGTTGATGCTTTGTGTCCACAAGATAATTGTGCCCTTTCTGAAAAGCCATAACTCCAAGCTTCTGGAAGTTGAGCTGTGTGAAATGAATGAAGCCTCTATTTGCCATCTGCTCTAACTAGTTGGGTTCTGAAAACTGGAACTACAGACATAAATCAGTGGTGAGCATTCTGTGTTTCCTTCAAGGTTTAAATTCAGTGTCTTCAGATTCTTGTATTAGCTAAAAAGGCAAAACAGCTAGAATTTACAGAGACTCCTGCAAACATTGGTCTCAGGGCATGGCAACATCAAAAGATTCCTATCGAGAAACTTATTAAATCTTCCTGCAATTTTCATGCTCTGCTCTAGTGACTTCTTAGGAAACACACACGTACATATACATACAAAGGACAATATTTTACTTTAAACTTTCCCCTCTCCCCCACTAAACCAGTGCTTCTCAGCTTCTCTAGTGATGACATAAAAAACATGCCTTTGAAAGACTGAAGATGTAATCATAAGGCAAACCCTCAATTGTGTTCATGAGATATCTTAGAAATCTCATGTATTAATCTGTTTTAATTAATGGAAGATTTTTTTACTATCATGCCATCCTTTGTTGCAATATATTAATTATTTGAAATCACTACTTAAGTAACTTATTTTGGTTGATCCCAAGTCTCTGAGAATGCTGACAATTCAGGATAATATTTCTTGTCATTCCCCAGTACAGATGTATCCTTTCTGCTCCTTCCCACCCTAATCTCAAGTATACCACTGTGTACTCCTAGCCATATGTGCAAGACTGTTTTGAAAGGTAAAGCCATGAACTTTTGATGTTTGATGGCATAAACATAAAGATTTTTCATATTTATTTCTTCCTCCATTTTATCAGCGACCCTGGTTTGCAAAAGCCAGGTCATAATCTCTCTTGACAAATGTGATGGAATGTAGACAGATCAATCTTCTTTATGACTTGAATAAACTTTTGAAACATTCTGTTTTTTAAATGTCCCTGTCATTGCAAGGGCCAAATTGATAGCAAATGACACAATCATCTCTGTGTTTAAGACAAATGTCTCAAATTCTTTCTCACAGGTGTTTAGTGCTCACTAAGGCAATGGCACCTTACTCCAGTACTCTTGCCTGGAAAGTCCCATGGACGGAGAAGCCTGGTAGGCTGCAGTCCGTGGGGTCACTAAGAGTCGGGCATGACTGAGCGACTTCATTTTCGCTTTTCACTTTTATGTATTGGAGAAGGAAATGGCAACCCAGTCCAGTGTTCTTGCCTGGAGAATCCCAGAGGCAGAGGAGCCTAGTAGGCTGCCATCTATGGGGTCACACAGAGTTGGACACGACTGAAGCGACTTAGCAGCAGCAGCAACAGCAGCAGTTTATAAATACTAGTTAATTATTTTAGTGTTTCATGATTTAAAAATCTCTTTTGAGGTTAACATTTTGGGATTAAAGCAGGTAAACATAATTTGATAGGCTAATTATACTTTGGATGAACCATGTGGGTTGGAAAAAAATATTCTAAAATTAGAAGATACAAGCTTTGCCAGTTATCAGCTATGTGATTTTAAGTGAATTATGCATTTTCATTTTCAATTCTCCTTTCATTAGCATTAGATGAAAAACCTACTATATCTACCTTACAGATGTTATGAGGATGAAATGGGATATTTATGCTCCTCTTTAAGCCTGAAATAGATCTATATGAAATGAAATCTATGTACCTATCTGTTAAATTGGAAAGCTGTAGTCAGGATATTAGTCATTTATTAAACAAGAATGACTCTGAATTACTTGTAAGTTACTGCTTCCTCTGGAAGACCAATGTAGGCCACAAAAGGGGTGATTTGCTAGATTTGAATCCATGTGCACCTCTTACAAGCTGTGTAGACACAAGACTATTGCTTAAATTCATTAATTTGCTCATATGCAAATGCAGATAATAACAAAAAATACCAGCTGGGATACGTTGATTGGCTATGATAATGTACCCAATGGCCTAAAGTGAGCAGCACACACACAAAAGTATAGCCTGCCAGGCTCCTCTGTCCATGGAATTCTCCAGGCCAGAATACTGGGGTGGATTGCCATTTCCTTCTGCAGAGGATCTTCCCAATCCAGGGAGTGAAGCAGGGTCTCCTGCATTGCAGGTAGATTCTTTACCATCTGAGCTGTTGTGACATCTGTTTTTAGGTAACAAATCATATTTTTTTTAGATAACAAATCATATTTTTTCAAAGACTAAGATAATAAAGTGCCCTTCTTTGTACAGATAATTAAATGTTACTCTCATAATCAAAGAAGAATGGGGATTCCAAGGAGAAAGTTGAGCCACCAGATTTAACAAGCTATAGAAATGTATATTTCAATTACAGTGATGGAATTATGAAATAGTACATTTCCAGTCTAAAGGTATAGTATTTTAGAAAAAGGAAAAGTGAAGTCACTCAGTAGTGTCTGACTCTTTCCAACCCCATGGACTGTAGCCTGCCAGAATCCTCCTTCCGTGTGATTTTCCAGGCAAGATACTGGAGTGGGTTGCCATTTCCTTCTCCAGGAGATCATCCTGACCCAGGGGTTGAACCTGGGTTTCCCACATTGTAGGCATACATTTTACCATCTGAGCCACCAGGGAAGTCATTTATTTTCTCAGCAGCAAATAGAGATAACCCAACAAACAAATATTGTACTTGCAGCAAAGAGATGGGCAAGGTTCAAGCCCATGATGGCATAGAGCCTGAACTCTATTGCCTACCCCACTCGGATGGTGGTTCACAGTACTCCTGCTGCAATAAACCTGTATATAGTTTACCCATTTATATAGAATATAGCTCCATAAAGGAGACCTAGAGGGACACAGAATTCTTCCTTCTTTCTAGTGAAAGTGAAAGTCACGTAGTCATGTCCGATTCTTTACAACTCCATAGACTATATAGTCCATGGAATTCTCTAGGCCAGAATACTGGAGTGGGTAGCCATTCCCTTCTCCAGGGGATCTTCCCAACCCAAAGATCAAACCCAGGTCTCTTGCATTGCAGGTGGGTTCTATTACCAACTGAGCTATCAGGGAAGCTCTTCCTTCTTTCTAGAAGAAGGCAATGGCAACTCACTCTAGTACTCTTGCCTGGAAAATTCCACGGACGGAGGAACCTGGTAGGCTTCAGTCCATGGGGTCGCTAAGACCTTCTTTCTAAGGATTTGGCAAAAATCCATAGCCTGTGTAATGAAGCAAACCTTCCCTTGTCCAAATCTTACATTGTTCTTGCGTCACTTAATCACTTAGGGGTGTCTACTACTATACTTTGGATCCCTACTGTTAAATTCTGGTCATGGCTTATCTGTTTGCTGAAGTCTTTATTAACTGGGAGACGAAGGTGAAATCATTCTACCTTCTAATATCTCTGAACAACTTTCCCCTTGCCCATGGTTCAACATGATGTTCTTAACTGGAACTATCATTTGAGATTCTCTGCAGAAATCAGTATACATCTGCTTCCCATTAGGGAGAAAAGGACTGCGATGGTTGAAGTCCGTTTGCTGGGAAAAGTCTTTTTTCCTGCTTAGAAGTGAGACCACATCATCTTGCTCAGAGAGATAGCAATTTAAACATCACACAATTGACTATCTTCTTGGGAAAAGTGAGTTAAATGTTTGTGCCACATCACAACATGCATAATGCTGCCTGGTTTACACATGGATAACATTAATTACGATTGTGCACAAGATAATAGCTTTGGAAAAAGGCACATAGAATTGAGACATCCTAAGCTGAGAGGTGTGCCCTTCAGCAAACAGTATGTTTCTTTCCTCATTTTTTACCCTTCCCCTACCAGCAGTCTTTCCCTCCAATAACTATATTTACATACCATAAAATCCATAAAGCCAAATTCTGTGACATATTAACCCCCTTTTCAAGGCCTATTGACTTTTACAGGCACTGTCTGTATCAGTCCAAGGGTGGAATTTTGCTTTTGCTCTATTACTGTTTAATGTCCCAGAGGTAAATCCTCTCCCACAACAGAAGCTATTATCAAGCTATAGATACAATGAAATATGGGTAGCTTCAGCATGATCTTGATTTTTCCATGTGAGACTCTTCTTCAATTCCCTTCCAAGAAGTAACAAGATAATTTCAGGAAATTATCGCTTCTTCTAGGAAACCTGTGACTTGAGACATGCAAATACCAATTTTTTTAAGTACAATGAAGGAAGGAAGCCTAAAGGAAGAGCATGCTGACATTAACTTGAGGTGAGTTTCTGTATGAATATTTGCTCAAAATCCTCCTTTTCTGTCTCACTTGGAGAGAGCAGCTCTGCTCAGTTCTTGATCTCAGTGCCTATCTTCACTTTCTTTATTTTTCTTGTAAGCTATTACTTGGCATATATCTCATATGCCATTTTCATCTTGTCCAGTCATTTAATAGGGACCAGTTTCCTCTTGAATATCTCCATTTCTTGACAGATTGGTGAAAGTCATTCTTCTTTCCTCCACCTCTGGCAGGGACTCATTGTTTCTGCCCCGATTGCATATAGCTCTTTCCTGAGTATCTTAACTGACTCTGCATGTAAATTGGCATGCTCTTCTCAACCATGGCCCTTCCTGATACTCTATTCCCAGTAAAACCATGAGCTGATTCTATAATGATCTTTAAAAGCAAATTAAAAGCTAGTAAAGATGTTTAAATGTCCACCAGGAATCAGGAACCGTTGGCACACTGACCTGATTTTATACAACTAAGATATGAATCTCATTGATGGATTCTATTGAATTTTTCCACAAATAGGATATGAGCATTATCATGTTTATTGTGAACCTACTGATAGCTAAAAGGTTAAAGAGTCCTGTGAACAGAGATGAATTCATCAACATTTCAAAACTGAGTGGAAAATAAGCTCAAAGTCCTGTTCAACAACACTCAGGTTGAAAATAAAGGGCTGTTGCAGGAAGTAGCGAAGAGAGTGAACTGGGAAATTGAGACTGACATACATGCACTACTATGTATAAGACAGATAGTGAGAACCTACCATATTACACAGAACTGGAGCACACGGGACTCTGTTGAGGGCTCTGTGGTGACCTACATGGTAAGGAAATCCAAAAAAGAGTGCATGTGTGTGTGTGTGTGTGTGTGTGTGTGTGTATGTATAACTGATTCACTTTGTGTATAGGAGAACTTAGCACAACACTGTAAAGCAACTATACTTCAATAAAAATTAATTAAGGAAAGAAAAGTAAAAAGCTAAGGGATCCCTCTCCTTTGATCTTGCCCATCTCAACCCCTTCAAGATTCCCAACTGGCACTCACAAATCCCTTCTAGTTAAAATCTAGACAGTAGTACTTTCATAGACATTTATAGAACTGTCTGAATGAGTGAACACACAGGCTTTGACCTAGGACTTTAGGAATGATCCTCAAAACCACAGGCAAATCTGAGCCACGAAGGGAGGAGCCACTCTTGCCATGATGTAAAACTTAAGAAAGCATCAGGAAGCTAAAAAACTAAGGGATCCCTCTCCTTTGATCTTGCCCATCTCAACCCCTTCAAGATTCCCAACTGGCACTCACAAATCCCTTCTAGTTAAAATCTAGACAGTAGTATTTTCATAGACATTTATAGAACTGTCTGAATGAGTGAACACACAGGCTTTGACCTAGGACTTTAGGAATGATCCTCAAAACCACAGGCAAATCTGAGCCACGAAGGGAGGAGCCACTCTTGCCATGATGTAAAACTTAAGAAAGCATCAGGAAGCTTCTTTCCATGGTAGCTAGTCACCACCACAGTCTCTGACTCCAGAAGTGAAGTTCCTATTGTCAGTATCAGTGCCAACAAGGTGAATATGCTGCAACTATTCATTCTCTTCTTGTACAACTCAGAGCCCAGACAAGTTTCACACAAGTTTGTCTAATTTTTGGAGTCTAAGTAATGTCCAGAATTACCTGAAAAGGAGTATGCAAAATATAATTTTGTGTTCCCCAACCTCTTCAGTATACAGAGGCGAGCAGAGCAAGGCTGGCACATGTGAAGTCAACTCCGTACCTGCTTTCCTCCGGGCTATGTCTGCCTCCTCATTCTTTTCCCTAATACCTCTGTCTCACTTCCTCCTCCTTATCTATATTTTTGTGATCCCCATTCTGAGAGTCTCTCATTTTCTTATCCTTGCTCTCAATGTTTATATCATTTTAATATTTTATTCCCCCAATAGATTTTTAAAATTTTTCTTTCTCCCAAATCTGCCCATAATCTAAAACTCTAAGACAAATGCATTTTAGAGCTTTTTAAACACTTATTGAAAGTAATTTAATTATTTCATTCTTCATTCTTAGATAGTGAGTTAGTTGGATGTATTTTATTTCTTAAAAAAATCCTTGTAGGTTGCTTTTTTAAATATAATGCACAACGACTGGAAAACAAGCATGGTAGAGTGGAAACCGTGGACTTTGGAGGGAAAAAGACTCCAGTCGGTGTCCCAAATCTGTCATGTATTGTTCTTAATCTCTGTGGACTTCAGTTCCTTAACCTGGAAAATAAAGAAAACAACATCTATCTTGGAGGTACAGCACAAAGATTAACACTATATTCCTTTTAAAATACCTTGCAAATCATATGTTTCATTAGTGATAAATGCTATATTTTACAACCATATATTCCTTACTCTTGTTGGTTGACTAGACCCTCCATATAAAAAACACATTTGCTACTCAGTCTCATATATGTATAGTCCTTTGTTTGTTTATTTCAGTATTAGAGAGACAACCACAGCACCTCAGTTTTCATTTCATATCATTTAGATACATTAATGGACTTTCCTGGTGGCTCAGACAGTGAAGAATCTGCCTGCATTGCAGGAGACCTGGGTTCAATCTCTGGATCAGGAAGATAGCTGGAGAAGGAAATGGATACACAATGATACATTAATGGGCAAGATAACAGTAGGCTTTCTTAAGGAAATGTTCTTGGAATCCAAGAAGATATCACCATTCTTCAGTGGGCAGGAGCCTTTTTCTGTAGCACTAGACTAATAAACTTTACATCAACAGTAATAGATACAAACCAAGCTGTTATCCAAGGTGCAGTTTTACAGAGGAGACATCAATTTGATGTATTAATTGTCATGCAATTTAATCTCCTTGAGTCTTTTTTTTTTTAAGAATGATGATAGAATGTTGGTATTTTAATGAATTTATGACTCAGTACCTGAAAACTTGTTAGGTCTGTGTTTGGGGAATGAAAACGTAAGCCCATATTACTTTTACAACATTACTAAGTCAAAGATGAGCCCATGAAACTCAGTCTGTTGAATCCCAATGCATCCTTTTATATGTTAGTTTATACTGCTCATTTATAGTCATCATGACTGTATGGGAACTGTGAAATAAATTGGTCCTGTGAGAATAATGCTATTTGCAATATATCATATCCTAAGACCATTATTGTATATAGCAATTTTATCATATTATACAACATTATATAAAAAAGAAAATATTTCTTTATATTAAATCATGTTCAAATTTCATTCCAATCCCAAAGAGAGACAATGCCAAAGAATGTTCAAACTACCGCACAACACAACTGCACTCATTTCACACGCTAGCAAAGTAATGCTCAAAATTCTCCAAGCCAGGCTTCAGTAGTATGTGAACCAAGAACTTCCAGATTTTCAAGCTGAATTTCAAAAAGGCAGAGGAACCAGAGATCAAATTGCCAACATTCATTGGATCATAGAAAAAACAAGAGAATTTCAGAAAAACCTCTACTTTTGTTTCACTGTAGCAGGAGTTGGTGATGAACAGGGAAGCCTGACGTGCTGCAGTCCATGGGGTCAAAAAGAGTCATCACTGAGTGACTGAGTAGACTGACTGCTTCATTGACTATACTAAAGCCTTTGTGTGGATCACAACAAACTGTGGAAAATTCTTCAAGGGATGGGAATACCAGAACACCTCATCTGCCTCCTGAGAAACCTGTGTGCAGGCCAAGAAGCAACAGTTAGAATCAGACATGGGACAATGGACTGGTTCCAGATTGGGAAATGAGTACATCAAGGCTGTTATTATCTCCTTGCGTATTGAACTTCTATGCAGAGTATGCCATGTGAAATGCTGGGCTGGATGGAGCACAAGCTGGAATCAAGATTGCAGGGAGAGATATCAATAACCTCAGATATTCCTATGATACCACCCTTATGGCAGAAAGTAAAGAAGAAAGAGGCAAAAGAACAGAGTGAAAAAGCTCAGAAAACTAAGATCATGGTATCTGGTCCCATCACTTCAAGGCAAATAGATGGGGAAAAAATGGAAACACTGACAGACTTTATTTTTTATTTTCTTGAACTCCAAAATCACTGCAGATGGTGACTGTAGCCAAGAAATTAAAAGACTTGCTCCTTGGAATAAAAGCTATGACCAACTTTGACAGCATATTAAAAACTAGAGACATTACTTTGCTGCCAAAGGTCCATCTAGTCAAAGATATGGTTTTTCCAGTAGTCATGTATGGATGTGAGAATTGGACTATAAAGAAGGCTGAGTGTTGAAGAATTGAACAGTGCTTTTGAACTGTGGTGTTGGAGAATACTCTTCAGAGTCCCATGGACTGCAAGGAGATCAATCCAGTCAATCTTAAAAGAAATCAACCCTGAATATTCATTGGAAGGACTGATGCTGGGGCTGAAGCGCCAATACTTTGGCCACCTGATGCAAAAAGCTGACTCATTAGAAAAGATTTTGATGCTGGGAAAGGTTGAAGGCAAGAGGAGAAAGGGAGATGGTTGGATGGCATCACTGACTCAGTGGACATGAGCTTGAGTACACTCTGGGAGCTGGTTATGGACAGGGAAGCCTGGTGTGCTGCAGTCCATGGGGTCACATAGAGTTGGACATAACTGAGCAAATGAAAAACAACAACAAATTTTCACACATTGATGGCAACTTTAAAAAATAGTTTTTAAATCTTTTCCAACACTGGTTCTTTTGTGTCTTAAATTACATGATGCTAGAAGAGTTTGCTTGTCTTTATTCTGTTGCTTTTCTTTCTTTCTTACCTGCTTGCTTTCTTTCTCTAGCTGAGCTGAGCTTTCTGTTTTTGAATGAGTGATTCGTATCTAACATTATTTTATCAAAGGGTAAAAGTAAGCATATAGTATATATGTTGTTATATGACCAATATCTTCCCAGGCTCAGTATTTCTTGAGCTTAAGCAAAAGCCTTTATTTCTCAAGTTGGTGCATATTGGGAAGCAATGGCACACACTGCTCTTAACTCAAATGCTTAAGAAACCTGTGTTTCTCTAGCTCAAGAGCCAATATCTTCTATTTATTTACAGTATGACTTGTGTGATGAACATAATTGTTTGACCAAAGCAGAGGCCTCGCAACCCTTTGGAGCCATACATGCAAATTAGCTAGATTTTTACCCAAACCTGTATATCAACAGTTTTGAGTGGAAAGGGGATCTAGATAAATGTATTGCTCTCATACATAATAACTGAGAGAACACTTTTTAAAAAATCACTGAATGATGAACCTGATTAGATTACATTATTCATCCTACAGGTGCTGATTTTTTCCTATTGAACACTGGCCGGTCTGGATCTCTTTGGAATGTGTCTCTGTTGTGGGCTATTGTGCAATGTTCAAAGGAGCATAATGAAGGTGAACCTGAGGAATGAGTATGTCTCAAGCTATGACGCTAATCAACACGTGATGTTTCCCAGGCACTGGGAGAGCAAGAGAAACAAGGAAAGCATGCCATACATTTACACAGGTGAATACAGGTTTTGTTTGATCAACAAGGTTATCCTAAATAGTGGATCTATAGAAGCAGCTTTGCTATATTTTCCTATTTGTTTCAGGAATTGTGGAGCAAAGGAAATATCAAGGTTTTCCTCCATAGGCTAACCAGTGCCATTTGGGGAATGGAAAAGTTTGGCAAGTTGTTTTCCTTAAGCGAATTTGCGCACGTACCTGCCGGTCTTCTTTCCTAATACTTTAACTGCACTTCAAGCTCCCACAGTTTCTTTAACATGGGAACAAATATTATGAGCAGTTTGAAAATTACTGAGGCTACTGTTTAAGACAAAGACTCATTTTGAAAACAGGTTTATATTTTTCTTGGGAGGCTTTCAAATGCTCTAGGTCGTTAACCAAAAAAAAAAAAGAAGAAGAAGAAGAAGAAGAAGAAAATACAAGTATGTTATTTAAGGAAAAATCTAGATGTGAATATTAAGTAGTTCTACCTAATTTCTCCTCAACTGTTTATGTCATATACAGAACTAAATTACCATAGTTTGGGACCTACCAGTGTAGCTCTTTAGCTTGAAGCATTATGTCAGTGATCACAATGTTTATTTGTACAGTGCCTTTATCTAAGGAGATCTAAGTCCTCCACTGGGTCATTAACTCTTAAAGCATTCCACAGAGGCAACCAGCAGCTTCTGTGTTCCTGGGGTTGACAAAGAAACTGACACATGAGTGGGGTTAGCTTTTTTTAAAATTTTATTTATTTTCTTTGAGCTGTGCTGGGTCTATTGCTGTGAGTGCTGTTCTCTAGTTGCAGAGAGTAGGAGCTACTCTCTTGTTGCAGTGTACAGGCTTCTCTTGTTTCAGACCATGAGCGTGCACGTGGGCTTTAGTACTTGCAGCTCTCGGGCTCCACAGCATAGGTTCCATACTTGAGACACACCGGCTTAGTTGCTTCGCAACATGTGGGATCTTCCTGGATCAGGCATCAGACCCACGTCTCCTTCATTGGCAGGTGGCGGATTCTTTACCACTGAGCCCCCAAGGAATTCCCTGGGGCTAGCTTACTTGATGGCAGTTGATACCCAGAGGCCACAGGGTCTTGACATGTGGTTAGAAATTGATGAACCTTGTGCCAAATTTGTTCCACATGTTCTGTTCAGCAATCACACTGTTGCTTAATCACTCAGTCATATCGGACTCTTTGGGTACCCTGAACTGTAGCCGGCAAGTCTCCTCTGTCCATGGAATTTTCCAGGCAAGGATACTGGAGCAGGTTGCCATTTACTACTCCAGGGGATCTTCCTAACCCAGAGATCAAAAGAAACTGCATCTCCTCCAGGTCTCCTGCACTGCAGGTGTGTCCTTACTGCTGAGTCACTGGGGAAGCCTCTAATCATACTGTGGGCAGTGTTAAAAGTTGAGGAATTTGATGAAAAGACCCAGTTTTCAGTATTCTAGTGAAGGATGTAAAGTTCTAATAGCACAAACGTGCTCTCTCCCTCATGGCAAACATCAGCTGAATTTTGGCAATGTTTGATGTTTCAGGGCAGGCTGCTGTGTCCTTACCTGTCCTGATTTGCTTCATTTTTTGGGTCCACACCCTTGTCCCTGTAGGCATTTGTGTTTGGGACAGCATGTCATAAATCCTATGATTTTACAATCCACAGAAAGGGTTTCTTAATGGGAAGCATACTTGCTGCACAAGTTCTTTCCCAGTTAGCCCATTAGCTCCTTGAGGCAGAGACTGTGCATTGTCCCTAGTTAATTTTCATTGCTTCGAACAGCATCCATCCTGTACTCTTTGGGCAATCAACATTTGATAATTAATAAAGAGATTCACAAATAAAGGACTTAAAATGACATTTGGGCAGGACTGTCTACGGCAGGACATTTTCTCTTTAGATGGAAAGAGGACTTGAGAGTTTTTCCAGAATTGAACTGTGTTGATTGATTTTCCATTGTCCATAGTTACCAGTGCCTGACACAAAGGAATCATTGTAATTGGGATTTCAAGTCTAGAGTCCAGGGTAGTTAAGTATGGCTGTTGCAGGGAAGAGCCAATTCTAACTCCATGTTGGAATTCTTTCTTTGACTTTCTTTTCACTGCTTTTTGTTTATGTAATCATACACAATGGTCTACCTCAGAGAACCCTACCCCCTCTGCCTGACTGTTAAACTAAAAGTGCCTTTGTTCAGGACCCTGTCCATCAATGGATGGCAGAAAGGAAGAAATTAACACATCCCCTGCCAGAGGCTTGCCGTACTAGGAGATATTTGCAAGATTAATGGTCTTTTATTTGGTTTCCTCACCTCCTCTCCCCTTACCCATCCCATCCCTCAACTCTGTTCTATAAAAGAACTTGGCATCTAGACCTACCCTGATAAGATGGTTATTTTGAGACTACTAATTCAGTAAAGCTGTCTTCCTTGCCTCAACACTTCTTTTAGATTCATTGTCCTGTTTTGTGACAAGCAGAACTAGCTTGGACTCGGTAACACCAGAATATAACAAATATGTAGATGAGTGAAGTGCTTTAGGTTGTAAAGTGAAACAATGGTCTGTAAGAACAGAGCTGGGGAGGGGGTGTCCGAATCCAGATGAACTGCTGCCTTATTCTTCTCTTCAATTCACTGTAAGAATAAATCTATTCACTGTGAGTCTATTCACTGTAAGTCTATTCGGTTCTACTACGGTGTTCCCATCACACCCTCAGAGTCAGCTGTGAATTGCTCTGTAAAGAGAAAGTCTCTCCCTTTGTGAAACTTGTGCCCCCCAGGGATTTCTTTTCCTTCATTGTCAGAATCTATCCCAAAGGGGATTATTCATCTCCAAACTGAAGACTAGCTTAATTCAATTACAATAGCATTTGGACTGTTTCTAGAGTGTGCTAGATCAATAGTTGTTATTTAAATGGAATATGAATCACAAGAGAACCATAAGAACCATATTTACATTTATATAAATGTGACAGGAAGAATTGTACTTTATTTTTTGTATTACATTGACATAGTCTCTTGTACAGGCTTCCCTGGTGGCTCAGGTGGTAAAGAATCTGCTAGCAACACAGCAGACCCAGGTTCAATCCTTGGGTAGGGAAGATCCACCAGAGAAGGAAATGGTTACCCACTCTAGTATTCTTGCCTGAAGAATTCCATGGACAGAGGAGCTTGGCTAGCTGTAGTCCATGAGGTCACAAAGAGTCAGACTGAGCAACTAACACACACACATGCTCATGTGCAGAATTCAACCAACATAGAATCTACAGAATTTGAAAGCCATTCCTTTATGACCTCACCCATACACATATACTCACATCTGTTTTACTGTCTCCAGGAGAGCCACTGTCCACAATTTGAGATACTAAAAGCACACTTAAATAAGCTTTTTCTAATTCTAAAAATAATTATTCAAAACAATATAAACTTTGAGACAAATATTGATTGAAAGGTAAGGGAAACACACACACACACATACAGATGAACAGCAATCCATGCTCATGCTAATTATTTTCAAATAAAATTGCTGCTTCAAGTTTTATAGTTGTTAGTTTTTTCATTGGAAACCAAGTAAGTCCCCAATAATAGCTCACTCATGGGCTTATCATTCACTCATTTGTGGTGGAAATTCTTTCCCTTCCATTTCTGAGTTCAGAGTAATCACAGGCAAATGGATAAAGGCAGGCTGATGCAGTTGAGATGACTACTGACATAGATTAATGTTCCTTCTAAATGAAATCCCTTACTGCAATGTCATTGTTGTTGTTTTTGTTCAGTTGCTAAGTCATGTCCAACATCATTGACTTATAAGAATTCCAGTTTGAATATGGGCAAAGAAAAGTAAATTTCCCAAAGAAATCAGCACAACTCCAAAATAGTAGGGAAAAAAATAAATTTTATTTTTCCATTGAGAAAATGCATGAGAGATACATACAAGTTTTTTCAAAGTTATATATATATGTATGTGTACGTGTGTGTGTAAATACATTATCTTTCATTAATTTCCTAGCATTCTTTATCATCATTCTTCTTTATTGTTAGTATATTTAGAGAAAAATAATTATAATTGGTAATTCCTCAGTATATTAAAATTATATATTTAACAAAAGTGGTAACCTAGATTCTCAGTTTACCAATATTTGCCGACATAATTGAAAGAGTATTTGAGTAATAATCACAGGCAGTTCCAAAAATGGGGATCTGTGTACTGAGAAGGGTGAAGAAAGGGAGAACAAATAAGAAAATGGAAGTCTGTTTGCTGAGAATACTTAAACTTAGCCAAAGCTGAAGCAAAATACATGAGCCCACTGGGATGTTATTTTTACCTTTTAAAGGTTGTAGCTAACTGGGCAGTGAAAGGCTGATAGAACCAAAGCCAAGTGATATTTTATTTTTATTTAATGTTTTATTTTTTGATATGCATTTCTTTATTTTTTACTGTACTGGGTCTTCATTGCCACCTTTGGGATCTTTAGTTGTGGCATGTGAGACCTAATCCCCTGACCAGAGATAGAACTCAGGACCCCTGCATTGGGAGCACAAAATCTTAACCACTGGACCCCCAGGGAAGACCTCTGAATGGTACTTTAGATTCTTCTTTGCTTAGGTATTGACCTGAAAATGCCTGACAAAGTGATGTAACTTACATGTTTGGTATTAACAAAATTCTGTGTGCTTAGAATGTCTTCTGAAATGATACTATTCATTTATTTATTCTTCTATCTCAAATATTTCCTGAGCTCTTACTATGAACCAGATAATATCTAGTGGCTGGATATAATATCAGTGGACAAGACAAAGTAACTTTGTCCATAGCATTTATATTCTGTTGGAGGGAGAAAGCAATAAGAAAAATAAACAAATACATGTATAACCAATAAGTAGTCTTCTTGGAGACAGTGTCCTAGTTACCCAGAGTCACCAAGGAGACATCCAAAACTGGGGCATAGAGATTTTGGTACTATCTGTGTAATATCAAATAAATATAGGGCACTTTGCATGTGCCAGGCTTATGCAATATTTTGCTACGAGGGTGGGTAAAACAGAGATGGCTCCTGACTTCATGCATTTTTGCTTCCCTCAGCTATAGAATGAGTTGTGCAGAGAACTGCTCAGAACTACTCTAATATTCATTCCATCTTGCTCCTATGTACAAAGACTGCATCCCTGTTCCAAGCTCTTGACCTGGAGGGAAGCCTGGCAGGGCAGGACCAACCAGTTGAGCAACAAAGGAAAGAAATGGAATGTTCAGGAGTGTGAGAGACAGGGATAGATGAAACTGTGCCTAAGAGAGCCTTCCAGAGCCCAGTTCCATAGTCACGTTCAAGTCCTAAAGAAGATCCCAGAGGACCAAGGGTCTTATAGAAAGGAAAAGAAGAATACGAAATAGGAGGATGAATAAGGCAGGAAGTTGTGCAGCTACCTGGGGCAGTAGATTTGCTTCTGGATAGTCTCATAGAAGTGCTTTCTCTGGGTTGTTTCATTTCCTTTCAAGTCCCCAAATGCCTGGGAACTGCTTTTCAGAGTGTAGAAAGGCTCTCCTCCTTACCTGCTTGTGCATTTAAAGCTGTGCCTTTTCAGAGTCCAAAGAATGGTTTGAATCACCGGTAGAGTGAATCACACCATGAGCAAAGTGAGACCTACTGACCAGGTCAGCACCAAACTCCTGAATCCAACTCCATTCAGCACCCAACCATCCAGTGTCTCTCAGGATCTTCGTGTTGGCTGAATATTCAGAACATAGAGCAGGGCAGGGCTCCTGCTGTTGGGGAGACCAGAGAGTGCCATGTTTCAATAAGGCCACCAGAATAGAAAGACCTGCAGGCACTCTATCAAAAGATTCTCAAAGCAATATTTGGTAGTGTTCTTGAAATTCCCTGAAATGGACATATACCAAAAGGACTCGGGGCTGGGCTTTTGTTTGTCATTCTGGAACAGACAAATTTGGCCATTTTTAAAGCTGTATAATCATAAACACATGTTCTTCTTATTATTTTTAAAGATTTGGTTTATTATGAAAATGTAACTGACCCAGCAGGATTTTTTTTCCTACTGCCACTTCAGCGCTCTGCGAATATAAAATCATAAAAACCAGAGACTATGATTTATTTCTTGATCCCTGGAGTCTATCATGGTGCTTGTACATAATATACTTGTTAGGTGGCTGGAAATCTCCAGAAAATATTTCTTGGTCATCATTTTGAAAGTACTGTAAAACTTAAAAACTCCATATCCAATATTTGAGATAGAAATTGTATAGCTTTCAATTTTCCTCATATTGTCATTAAAAAAGACATTAGGAAGTCTGACATGTTGTAATATATTACAATATTTTCTTTTTTTGAAAAATAACTGAAAACCAAGAAAGTCACGCACTGCTTGTTCCAATAATATTCTCACCCATTGTGGTCTGAAGTTGATTTTAAGTAAAGCACTTAATGTCTAACCCTATTAAAATTTGCAAACACTGGTGGCCTAAGGCAGACAGAATCTTAATTTGAATTTTAAGTGGAAAGTTAATTGTTTTGTAAATTAATCAGTAACACGGCTTAGCTCTATTTGCCCGGTTAATTACTTTTCCCTATCCTGTTAATTCCAACTTTACAAGAGAAACTCATTTTTCGAACTCCCCTATTCACTGTTTGCTCATAAGGACTTGTGGTTTCCAAGTGTGTGGTCTTTTCAGTCATACATTTTCATCTTACAGTTCTCATATTGACCAATGGCTTTTGCCGTAGGGAATGGAGAGGCCTATTTCTCTTTGTCCTGTTCAAAATGCTATTGAAAACCTACTATGAGCAGAGCATTTTTTCAGAGTACAATGAGAGATAAAATTGTAATATGTTGCAAGGCATGAGCCAGATTTGGAACCAGGTCTGTAAGGAATAGTGAGTGGGTCAAGAGTATGACCTCAGATGTCTGGCAGACTGGAATTCCTCTACTGGCCTTATTACCAGTTAGTTGTAGGACTTTGGGTGGTTCATTTATTTAAACTCCATAGTTGGAGCTTTCTTAGTAAAACTGATTCTATAATGTTGTCCTGCTCGGTCGATAAGTCACTCATGTTTGGTTTCTGATTCTTCACGACCCTGCGGACTATACCTTGAGAGGCTCCTCTGTCCATGGAACTTCCCAGGCAAGAATACTGCACTTCCTTCTCCAGGAGATCTTCCTGACCCTGGAACTGAATCCTCATCTCCTGCATTGCAAAGCACAATATGATGAGTATTGTTCTAATAATGTAGTTGAAAGGATCAAATCATTTAATTAAATTAATACATTGTGTTGTGCATTCGTCTTACTTGTTAATATAATTTAATATTTATTGAATAGTTCTTATGATTAGCATAACAGTATGGAATTATATTGAAAATATTATCTTACATAACTTTTTCTTTTTCCTTCCTCTTTGTAATTAACCTGAGTTAAACTCAGTGTGAATAGCTGTAGATCCAAGATTAAATTTTGAGAAATACTCTTTTTTGGCCTTATTCATTATTGAATGTTACAATTCCTGGTCCCAGTTAATATCTCCACCTGACCAGAAAATTGTTTCATCTGTTAAGGGAGATGATGATTTTGTTTCTAAATTTTGTCAAGGACCTTTTGCTTTTATCATTCAAAGGTGTACATCATTTTTTACATTTTAGTAGAAAAATATTATAACATGAAATTAAAAGATTAAGAAAATAGTTTTTCAAGCAGTTCCACAAATAACCATGCAAAACACTGTTTTATGCAACTTAAATTTTTCATTTTGGCTTTATGTCAAAGATAAAACAGTTGCTCTTGAGCCACTGAAAAGAACAATTTCAGTGGACAAATAAAAGTAACTCTTGTATCATTCCTCTGTTGATCACTAATAAGTTCTATAAATGCAAAAGAAAGTTTTCTTGGATTACAATAAGCTAAAAGCACTGATATGAAGTGGTTCGCTTCATTGCACCAAAATTGTTTAATTCCCCTTTGCCCAAATACGTGTCCAGCATTGATTAGATCATTAAGTACCATGACCTAGTCTGTGACTAAGAAACTATTGAGACGGAGATGACAATGAGAAACAGATAAGAAAGGGGTGCCAAAGAATGATTTCTGAGTGGAGCACTCTCTGAAACTTTAAATAAGATATAATTGTGGTGTGATTTCCCCAGGAGAAACTTCTCTGAATAGAGCATCAAAATACATTTCAAATACTAAGGAATCAGATATTTGACTTAAAAAATAAATAAATCACAAAGTTTGGCCATGCATTCAGTTCAGTTCAGTTCAGTTGCTCAGTCGTGTCCGACTCTTTGCTACCCCATGTATCTCAGCATGTCAGGCCCCCCTGTCCATCACCAACTCCCTGAGTTTACCCAAACTCATGTCCATTGAGTCAGTGATGCCATCCAACCATCTCATCCTCTGTTGTCCCCTTCTTCTCTTGCCCCCAATCCCTCTCAGCCTCAGGGTCTTTTCCAGTGAGTCAGCTCTTCATATCAGGTGGCCAAAGTATTGGCGCTTCAGCTTCAGCATCAGTCCTTCCAATGAACACCCAGGACTGATCTCCTTTAGGATGGCTTGGTTGAATCTCCTTGCAGTCCAAGGGACTCTCAAGAGTCTTCTCCAACACCACAGTTCAAAAGCATCAATTCTTCTGCACTCAGCTTTCTTTATAGTCCAACTCTCATATCCATATATGATTACTGGAAAAACCATAGCCTTGACTAGACAGACCTTTGTTGGCAAAATAAAGTCTCTGCTTTTTAATATGCTGTCTAAGTTGGTCATAACTTTCCTTCCAAGGAGTAAGCCTCTTTTAATTTCATGGCTGCAATCACCATCTGCAATGATTTTGGAGCCCCTCAAAATAAAGTCTGACACTGTTTCCACTGTTTCCCCATCTACTTGCCATGAAATGATGGGACTGGATGCCATGATCTTCATTTTCTGGATGTTGAGCTTAAAGCCAACTTTTCCGCTCTCCTTTTTCACTTTCATCAAGAGGCTTTTTAGTTCCTCTTCACTTTCTGCCATAAGGGTGACATCATCTGCATATCTGAGGTTATTGATATTTCTCCCATGAAGAGTTTTCAATAATGCGCTACAAGGGAAAAAATGTGTTGGACAAATGTTTTTTCCTTAACGTTGATCATATGTATTCATATAAGAGAGTGCCTTTCTCTAGTTTCCTTCAAGAGATTGTAGGTAAGACAGGACACAATGTGGAATTTAGGTCTGAATCTAGGTTCTATATCCACAGATTTGGCAAGCCAAATCTGTATGGCCTTAGAAAAGGCATAGTCTTTTTTGAATTTATTCAATTATAAAATGGAGCTAATAAGCCTTATGTCACAGGGATATTTTAAATGTGAGATGTACTGCATGTAAGTAACCTGTGATATTGGGACCATTTAATACTCTGTAGCTATTATTATTACTGATAAACTTCAGCTTCTTAAAATCACAAATCATTAGAAGTAGGATGGTTGGAACTTCCCTGGTGGTCCAGTGGTTAGGAATCTGCACTTTTAATGCAGTGAAGTGAAAGTGAAAATATTAGTCGCTCAGTCATGTCTGTCTCTTTGCACTGATCCCATGGGCTGGAGCCCACCTGGCTCCTCTTTCCATGAGGTTTTCCAAGCAAGAATACTGGAGTGGGTTTCCATTACCTTCTTCAGGGGATCTTGGATCGAACCCAGTTCTCCCTCATTGTGGGCAGATTCTTTACCATCTGAGCCAGGCAGAGTTTTGATCTATAGTTGGGAAACTAAGATTCCACATGCCCCATGTCTTGGCCAGACAAACAAACAAGAAATAAAGCAAAAATAAAAGGCTTACTAAAAAAAGAGAGAGAGAGAGAGAGAGAATAAGAAGTAGGATGGTTCCTGTCAATTTGTCCATAATTTGTCGATAATTTAGAGGCAAGTTTCCCACAGTGTATAGCTTAATTATCTTAAGGATTTCAGTGGATTTCTTGCCCTTTAGTGAGATTATCTCTAAGCACATGGACCTATCTCCCCCAAAATGTCAGAATTCACAGAAACTCAGATTTTAATTTTTAAAAAAATGCAATGAAAAGTAGGAGAAATTTAGGGGTGGGACCTTTGGGCAGTAATTAGGTTTAGATGTGGTCATGAGAATAGGGCCCTCATGGGATTAGTGTCCTTATAAAAAGGGAAGGAGTATAGAGTTCTCTCACTCTCTACCCTGTGAGGGAATGGCAAGAAAATTATTGTTGTTAAGTCACTAATTTATTGTGAGTCTTTGTGATTCCCTGGAACTGTAGCCCACCATAATCCTCTGTCCATAGGATTCTCCAGGCCAGAATACTGGGGTGGGTAGCCATTTCCTCCTCCAGGGGATCTTCCTAGCCCAGGATTTTAACCCATGTCTCTTCCAGTGGCAAGCAGATTCCTTACTATTGAGTTGCCAGGGAAGCACAGCAAGAAGATGGCAGTTGGCAAACCACAGGGAGGGCTCTCACCAGAACTCCACCACCGGGCACCCTGATTTCAGAAGTCCCAAGACTCCAGGACTGTGACAAGTTAATTTCTATTGTTTGAGCCACCTTGTCTGTTGTATTCTGTTAATGCAGTCTGAACTAAAACATGGCAATTGTTATACAGAAAAGAGTTCATTAAAAGAAAAATGTATTTTTAATGCATTTGTTTACTGTTTTTTTTTAATTGGAGTATAAAATGTTACTAGTAGTAAAGGACCCACCTGCCAATACAGGAGACACGGGAGATGCCGGCCATAGGGCCGCAAAAGAGCTGGACACAGCTGAAGTAACTTAGCACACCTAATTGCTTTACAGTGTTGCATCACCTCTATGTATACATATATCACCTCCCTCCTTAGTGTCCCTCCCACAGGCCCCCCATCCCACCAAGTCATCAAGGAGAGCCAGGCTGAGCTCTCTCTGCTATACAGTAGCTTTCCACTAGCTATCCATTTTATATATGGTAGTGTAAAACAATGAAATTAGAACACTGCCTAACACAATACACAAAAATAAACTCAAAATTGATAAGAGACCTAAGTGTAAACCCGAGAGTTATAAAACATTTAGAGGAAAACATAAGAAAAACACTCTGTGACAAACCACAGGGAGATCTTTTTTTGCCCACCTCCTAAAGTAGTGAAAGTAAAAATGAAAATAAACAAATGAGACCTACTTAAACTTCAAACTATGCACAATAACCTGGACAAGAAAGCAACCTAGGTGTCCACTTATAGATTAATGGATAAAGAAGATGTGACGCATATACACGGGAGTTCGTTTATAAGCAGAACAGACAGGTGGCAAATACAAGAGAACTAACTGCTAATGGAACTTTAAGAACAGTGAATGTTGTTAAGGACAAATAGGATGATAGCTTGAGAACATGTGGCAGTGTCCAAGATTAATTTGGGAACAACAAACAAAGAGGCCTATTGATATGTACACTTTTTTCCTCAGGGCAAGATGGCCAGCCAAGTGAGGTTAATTAACAATGAAAAATAAACACAGATTGAAAACTCACAACACAACAGAAGAAAAAAATAAATAAATACAAAAGCAAATCCAGAAAACAATAGAAATTGGCAACACATAGGCAGATAGGCAATCTTTGTTTCTTGATAGGCAGAAACAAAGATTATTACAAGCAGTGGTGAAAATTTATAATAACTCCAGACTAAGGAGTTATTGGTTAGGGATTAATTGCTGGAACAATAAGGATAGTAAAAGCAAGGGCAAAATGACAGTGACATTTCGTGTTATTATTTATAAAGCGGCAGCATTTGCATGTGTCATGTAGTTGTCAGGACTAAATTTAATTTGGTAAATTTAATTGCCAAACTTAATAAAGTTTCTGATAATGTAGACAAAAAGGAGATCTCCAGAGAGCAAGGGAACACAGAGGGTCAACATGAACATGCTAGTCTTTGTAAGTTCTAAGCCATGTTTTAGTTCTTCCATAGAAATGGAAATAGAAATGATAGAATAACCTGAGTAGGTGGCTCTGTTGCTCTGAATTAAAAAACAGTTTAAAAAAATGCTGCTGCTGCTAAATCACTTCAGTTGTGTCCGACTCTGTGCAACCCCAGAGATGGCAGCCCACCAGGCTCCCCCGTCCCTGGGATTCTCCAGGCAAGAACACTGAAGTGGTTGCCATTTCCTTCTCCAATGCATGAAAATGAAAAGTGAAAGTGAAGTCGCTCAGTCGTCCCTACCCTTCATGACCCCATGGACCGCAGCCTACCAGGCTCCCCTGTCCATGGGATTTTCTAGGCAAAAGTACTGGAGTGGAGTGCCATTGCCTTCTCCGAAAAAAATGCTATTAATCTGCTAATTCTCTCACCATTACTGCTCTCTGAATTTCACAGGCAATTGAATCTTCTCAAGGATACAATATTATAGAAAATACAAACAATGAACTTGACTTTTAAAAAGTTCATTATTCATTCTGTCTGGCTGTGTTGGGTCTTTGCTGCTCAGGCTTTTCCCTAGTTGTGGCAAGCGGGAGCAGCTCTCTTGTTTCGGCTCTTCATTGCTATGGCTTCTCTTGTTGCGGTGCACCAGCTGTAGGGTGTGTAGGCCTGAGTGCTTGTGTTCTGTGGGCTCAGTGTTTGCAGCTTGGGGGCTCTAGAGCACAGACTCAATAAGTATGGTGCAAGAGCTTAGCTGTTTTGCAATAAGTGGGATCTCTCCAGACCAGGGATGCAACCCATGTCTCCTGCAATGGCAGCCTGATCCTTCACCACTGAGCCACCAGGGAGCCCCGAACTTGACATTTTAAGCTCTGGATTTTGGGATTTCTGTCCCTAGACATGCTTCCCTATCTTCCTCATTTCCTCTGACCTTTGGGGCATAGTTATTTCCGAATATCATAGGGTTAACTTAAGAAACCTTTCTGAATGCCCTGGGCTAGTTCCTGACAGGACAGCTAACTCTGTAATTATTCTACTGCTAACCCAAGGCTGATTTCTCTGTCTGATCCTAATCTTTTGGCTAAGAAAATCTCAGGAGTAAAGTACTAATATTTTTGGAATGAGGAAAATATTTTTGTGTGAAATAAGGTCCTGGTAAAGCTGAATGCTTCAGGGAAGAAAGATTTGGTAGTGAACAAAGCCAGCAGGTACATCAATCTATAGCTGGGAGGCAGTTCCTATAAAGGCCAAGGCTCTCATGTACAATGGATCTCTATTTCTGTCTCAAGTTTTCCTATTTTATGTGGATATTCTGCAATATTTCAACAGAGCTGCTAAAAATATATATCACACACAAATTTAGAAAAGAAATTTTGATTTGCCTTCCTACGAATATAACTATATATAGATATGTGTCTATGTTGTTCAGTCCCGAAGTCACGTCTTTGTGACCCCATGGACTGCAGCACACCAGGCTTCCCTGTCCTCCACTATCTCTTAGAGTTTGCTCAAGTTCAAATATATATATGTATATACTTTTTTATTTTAGTTTGTCATTATTTCAACCAATTATGTCATATTTTTTTTCATTTTCCAATTGTGTCATCCTTCCCTTTGCCCAGGTTAGCAAACCAAGATGATAATAATAATAATAATAAAAATAATAATCTACTGTTTTGATTTCAACTCTCTTTTTATGGATTGCAGTTTATTTTTCCAAGTTTAACTTAATTCCCCTTTGACTACAAATGTGCAACTGATACGAGTCTGAAAGAGAAAATGCTATACTTTTTGTCAGAAAAAGGGATATGCTCTAAGTTCATTTTTAAATGAGCCCAACGCATGAAGAAAATTACTGTAAATATGAATTAGTGTCATCCTTTCCTTTGCCCAGGTTAGCAAACCAAGATGATAATAATAAGAATAAAAATAATAATCTACTGTTTTGATTTCAACTCTCTTTTTATGGATTGCAGTTTATTTTTCCAAGTTTAACTTAATTCCCCTTTGACTACAAATGTGCAACTGATACTAGTCTGAAAGAGAAAATGCTATAATTTTTGTCAGAAAAAGGGATATGCTCTAAGTTCATTTTTAAATGAGCCCAACGCATGAAGAAAATTACTGTAAATATGAATTTTAATTTTTTCTTAATTTCAATAGGTTCATCCTAATAAAATAATAACAGCTTGACCTACTAGACGTTCCTTTTTTTTTTAATAAGACAGTTTACTTTGGCAACTTCTCCTCCTCCTTAAAGTACTGTTTTTTTAAATCTCTATATCACTATGAACCACTCAGACTTATTGGCCCATTAAATTTTCAAAGCTTAACAAGTGAGCAGGAAACACACTCTTCCATACCCTGAGTTAAGCTAGTACAAGGAAGCAGAGAAGTAAAACTGTAAATAAAGATCTTTTGAAAATGCAAAAATGAAAGGAAACTAAAGTTTGAACTTTGGAAAGACAGGACAGTGTATTCAAGGTATTCTCCAGAAGAAAACTGCTGGTGGAGTTTTTCCAAATCAACATGAATGTTTCATTCCATTGCTGTCATCATTATTATTTTGAGACAAAAAAGTCCAAAAATGTATTACATTTACGGGCTTCTACCTCCTACTGTAAGGAAACAGTCGAATACGGCAGCACAAGGCACATCCTACTCCTCTTGCAGACATGGTATTAAAGACATGTAATTGATAGACTTAGCTGATTTGCTGAATGTAGTCACTTTGTCGTATAAATTTTTATTTAGAAATATCAGCCATTTGTATAGACCTAAAACTTGCACTAGTTGCAGAATTATAGTTGCTTAGGTATAGGAAGACAGAAAAGTAAAGCTGCAGACTGAGATAACAACCTGCAAGTCAATCGCTCATTTAATTACTATTGTGAGTACTTGCTACATAAGAATCCAGAAAAAGAAACCAGAAGAAAGTCACATGGATTTTTTTGTCTTGTTTTATTTTTTTTCCTTATAAATTAAGATTATCAGGTATATACCAATGAGTGGTTTCCCTAGCTCAAAAGAAAACAATATGTGTTTGGTGCCATGGAGGACAAGAGAACGTATTTAATTACTTTAGTGTTATTTTGTCCCTTGGCATGATCTGTTCCCTGATTTCACCCCAGTCAAGCTTGCTTTGAAGTCACTGACAAATTAAATCAACCACTTGGATCATATGTGTCCCAAAGAATGTGGTTTCTCAGGTCTGAGCAATCTATCAATCCCCCGGTCTCCTTTCACTTTGGCATTCTGACAATCCTAGCAAATTCTCAGGCAAAGATTGCAGCTCATGTTTTGGCCACAGCAGCCCTTCCTCAAAGTTTCAGAATTGCTGGTTCAAGGTACAACTTTCACATCTCAAGGGACGGGTACATTTCTTGACGATTGTGCAAGCATTCTTAATTATGCCTCCAGGTAAACATGCTACTGTCTTCTTGGACAACTGAGAAGAACAAAGAATGTTTATGTGCAGGTCCAGTCCTTCCAAGTATTTCTTGTGGGCTTAGACACACCTGAGTTACCACCCCCCTCTTATTGGCTGAGAAAGTTGCCCCACCTGATTTGTAACTTTACCTGCCACAGTCAGTAGCTGGGGGCACCTCGGCCAGCCAACACTGGATTTAATCTAGTTAGAAGTAGCCGGGCAGCTCTTGCTTGAAAAAGCCACTGAGTTCTGAGTTCATTACTACAGGAAAACTGCTCTCCCTCGGAGCGCAGAGAACCTGGCCTCAGAGCAGCCTCACCAGCTCAGGCGTCTGGTCGGATAAAAAACCCAGCCTGGAGGAGAATGGCTACCTACGCCCTGCAAATCGCCGGACTGGTGCTCGGTGGTGTGGGCATGGTGGGCACAGTGGCTGTCACAGTCATGCCGCAGTGGAGAGTGTCTGCCTTCATTGGAAGCAACATTGTGGTCTTTGAAAACCTCTGGGAAGGACTATGGATGAGTTGCATGAGGCATGCTAACATCAGAATGCAATGCAAAATCTATGATTCGCTGCTGGCTCTCTCTCCGGACCTACAGGCAGCCAGAGGACTGATGTGTGCCGCCTCCGTGCTGGCCTTCCTGGCTTTCATGACGGCCATCCTCGGCATGAAGTGTACCAGATGCACCGGGGACGATGACAAGGTGAAAGGTCACATTCTGCTGACCGCTGGAGTGATCTTCCTCATCACTGGCCTTGTGGTGCTCATCCCCGTGAGCTGGGTTGCCAATTCCATCATCAGAGACTTCTACAACCCAATCGTGGATATGGCCCAAAAACGGGAGCTGGGGGAAGCCCTCTACATAGGCTGGGCCACGGCCCTGGTGCTGATTGTTGGGGGGGCGCTGTTCTGTTGCGTTTCTTGTTGCCATGAAAAGAGCAGTAGCTACAGATACTCCATACCGTCCCACCGCACGACCCAGAAAAGCTATCACACCGAGAAGAAGTCGCCGAGTGTGTACTCCAGAAGTCAGTACGTGTAGTTATGTCTCTTTTTAAACTACTTAGAGAGCCACCCAGATGACATAGAGGTCCACTCTTTCTAAAACGGAGACCCAAAAGAACATTGATGGGCTGTTCTTAACTGCCTGGTATTAATCACAGGAACTAATTACATCAGCTCTTTATGATTCTATAGTCAGTTTCAGCTGAATGAGAAATTGTACACATTGCTTGGATTATTCTAGAAAGAACAGTAATTTGTTTTCTAAAATGATTCATATTTTTTCTCTTTTTATTAGTTACTTCAAAGTGACATTGTTAGAAACAATTATTTTACAACTGTGATTCTTCATGACGGAGCGTTATGTATATAGATGAGTGTGACATTTCTGTGTCACATACGTAGAGACAGGCTTATATAATCCTATTTTAAATGAAACATTGATTCATTACACTGAATAAATAGAATTCAACTATTGCTTTCCAGGGGAAACAGGAGTAAGATTGAAGAAGGTTAATATTAATTGTTTAAAAACAGCTTAGTGATGAATGCACTTGATTTATAATGAAGGTTAAAATGAAAGCTTTAATCAGCAGTGTAAAGGGAACTAAATGGTTTTTTGATATCTCCTTTTTCAGCCTAGATTAGAAACAATTATTTTACAACTGTGATTCTTCATGACGGAGCGTTATGTATATAGATGAGTGTGACATTTCTGTGTCACATACGTAGAGACAGGCTTATATAATCCTATTTTAAATGAAACATTGATTCATTACACTGAATAAATAGAATTCAACTATTGCTTTCCAGGGGAACCAGGAGTAAGATTGAAGAAGGTTAATATTAATTGTTTAAAAACAGCTTAGTGATGAATGCACTTGATTTATAATGAAGGTTAAAATGAAAGCTTTAATCAGCAGTGTAAAGGGAACTAAATGGTTTTTTGATATCTCCTTTTTCAGCCTAGGAGTTAGAAATCCGAATTCCTTTCTCCTCATTCCCCAGTGGCCTTCCTTTTCTTGTATATTAAATGGTCATCTTTTAAAAGGCAGATATTTTGTCAAGGGGCTTTGCATTCAAACTGCTTTTCCAGAGCTATACTAAGAAGAAAGATAAAGCTACAGTCTAAGAAATATTAAAGACTTCAGGAAAGTGAAGTTTTTTTCCCTCAAGTTTTTGTGGTTGGAGAAGGATACATTTTGACAAGAAATCTTCTGTATATATATGAATATTTTAATAGCTATTTATATAGAGACTTTGGACTTTCATTAATATAAACAACAGAAGAGAAAAATTCTATATCTTTCATTACCACAAAAATGAAACCAAATTGTCCTTTGTGAACTTCATCGTCTTACATGTGGACATTTAAG
>SJYC01100170.1:0-10827 GCA_006408675.1 Madoqua kirkii
CTCATGAAGTGATGGGACCAGATGCCATGATCTTCGTTTTCTGAATGTTGAGCTTTAAGCAAACTTTTTCACCCTCCTCTTTCACTTTTATCAAGAGGCTTTTTAGTTCCTCTTCACTTTCTGCCATGAGTGTGGTGTCATCTGCATATCTGAGGTTATTGATATTTCTCCAGCAATCTTGATTCCAGCTTGTGTTTCTTCCAGCCCAGCATTTCTCATGATGTACTCTGCATAGAAGTTAAATAAGCAGGGTGACAATATACAGCCTTGATGTACTCCTTTTCCTATTTGGAACCAGTCTGTTGTTCCATGGCCAGTTCTAACTGTTGCTTCCTGACCTGCATACAGATTTCTCAAGAGGCAGGTTAGGTGGTCTGGTATTCCCATCTCTTTCAGAATTTTCCACAGTTTTGTGATCCACACAGTCAAAGGCTTTGGCATAGTCAGTAAAGGAGAAATAGATGTTTTTCTGGAACTCTCTTGCTTTTTCCACGATCCAGCGGATTTTGGCAATACCTAGACAGCATATTAAAAAGCAGAGACATTGCTTTACCAACAAAGTTCTGCTTAGTCAAAACTGTGGTTTTTCCAATGGTCATGTATGGATGTGAGAGTTGGACCATAGAGAAAGGTGAGTGCTGAAGAATTGATGCTTTTGAACTGTGGTGTTGGAGAAGACTCTTGAGAGTCCCTTGGACTGCAAGGAGACCAACCCAGTCAGTCCTAAAAGAAATCAGTCCTGAATATTCATTGGAAGGACTGACGTTGAAGCTGAAGCTCCAATATTTTGGCCACCTGATTCAAAGAGCTGACTCATTGAAAAAGACCCTGATGCTGGGAAAGTTTGAGGACAGGAGTAGAAGGCGATGACAGAGGATGAGATGTTTGGATGGCATCACCAACTCAATGGACATGAGTTTGAGCAAACTCTGGGAGATGCTGAAGGACAGGCAAGCGTGGTGTGCTGCGGTTCATGGGGTTACAAAGAGTCAAACATGCCTTAGCAACTGAACTGAACTATAACCAAAAGCCCAGAAATAAATTACTGGTACCTTTGGGAATGTACTCTTCTCGTGTTTATAATTTTGTTAGCAAATAGTACATGAATTTAGTTCCCAACATTTTTTGAGAGAAAAATTGTGCGTTCTTTACATAAATCAGTTCACTCCCCTTAAGAGTTAAAACATTTGTGTACAAACTATTCTTTTTATTTTACTGTGCTGAACAGCATTGTTTCAAATCTAACACCATTTTATATCATTTGGTCTGAAAGTTACTTTACTTAATAATATATCTTGACCCTTGATGCATAGGGTTATACAGATCTGTACTTTGTTTTTTAAATAGTTGCAAAGTACTGCATAGTACTTTCACGCATTGGAGAAGGAAATGGCAGCCCACTCCATTTTCTTGCCTGGAGAATCCCAGGGACGGGAGAGCCTGGTGGGCTGCCGTTTATGGGGTCGCACAGAGTCAGAAACGACTGAAGTGACTTAGCAGCAGAAGCAGCAATATGTTAGAATCGTGTTCTCTTTTTTGCTATTACGAGGCATTTTGATTGGTTAAAGTGGTAGTTCTTAATCATTATAACATTTTTCTATAATGGGATACATTTTGCCATAAAGGGATACAGCTTGCTCAGCCTTATCCCTCAAAGCTCCTGACACACAGGGCTAGGGCAAGGCCTGAGAATTTGTATTTCAGACAGGTCCCCATTTGTTACTGGCATCTAGGGCCTCCACTCTGGAAACCATTGTGATAAGAATGTTGAGGCTGGTGTTGTGGATGAGCCTGACTGGTAGAGGTTTGAACAACTGAAGGGTAGGATGTGCTTGTGAGGGCCACTGTAAGTGAGAAGAATATTTGGAAGTAGGATCATAGGACGCTAGTGACCTGTGTTCACTTGTCTGTGTTTGAGAGTACCTTTATTGCAGGTAAATTTTGCTTTTGTAACTGGTGTATCTATTTATGGCAGATTGGAAGATAGGATCACCATTCAGCAAAATGAACTTTCTGAAGATAAAGCCCCGAGCAGTGTGGATCACCTTAGTGAGGTTTGTGTAGGTGAGCATCACAGCAGTGGCCCGATTACTTTCTCAAAGGTTGCTAGCACTACCTATTCCATTGCTTACCATTCACCTCAGTCACTTAAAAAATGTTATAGGCATAGTGCACTGGACTCTGTATTTATTTTTTATTACATTTTTGGGGTATAGTTGATTTATAATACTGTTTTAGCTTCAGGTGCATAGCCTAGTGATTCATTTTTTTAATTTGCAGGTTAGATTCCATTATAGGAATATAATGAAATTATAAGATTATAATTATAAGATACTGGGAATTGTTCCTGTGCTAGACAGTAGGTTCTTGTTGGTTATTTATTTTATGCAGAAGACAAAATAAATAATGATAATTGTTAATGATTGATAAAATATATCACTATATTAATAACTATACAGTTATTATAATAGTTGTATAATTAATAATAATTAATCCCATACTCCTAATTTGCCCCTCCCCATCCCTCTCCTTTTTGGTTTATACATGTTTGTTTTCCATGTCTGTGAGTCTGTTTCTGTTTTGTATATAGATTCATTGGTATTATTTTTTGGATTCCACATATAATGATATCATACAGTATTAAGCTTTCTCTGTCTGACTTATTTCACTAAGCATTATATTCTTTTAATCCATCTATGTAGCTGCAAATGACAGAATTTCATTCTTTTTTATGGTTGCTATACTCTGCATTTGTAAGCCTGTTTTGTTTGTCGATGTGGGCAATAAAACCTTTTTGATCAGTTATCTTACTTTAATGTTCAAAACAAAAAGAATTGCTTGCCAAAGCTAAGCCATTATCTGAGGACATTAAGTCGTCTTCTTATTTCTAATAGTATTAATTAATATATAAGAAGTACAGTTTTTTAATATCTTACCTATAGGAATAAAGTTGAATTGCAACTATTAAGTATGAGTGTTTAAACAGTATTTTCTCACATGTCTTTGGATTTGTGTCTACATTTTCTAACTTCTGAGATAACGGAAGTATTTAACAAATTAAATCTCCTTTCTGATAATAAAACATACCCTGGAGTTGAAGATTATTTGTAAGGTAGTGAAATCACATATATATTTTGATTTTGTTTTCTCTGATAGACATGGAGTTTCTTGCCTATAATTCATGTTAAATACTGAACTTTTTCATTATCACTTAGAAAGCTGAGTATTGTATAAACTGTTCATGTAATCTTTCCTTTATTCCACAGAACCTGGAGTGGATGATTCTCCACCTTCTAAGCATGATACAGATAAATCTATGCAGCCAGAACCATTTTTCCGTAAAGTGTTTATTCTGAGCATCTGAAGGCAGTTTCTCAGGTTCAGTCAGTTCTCTGTTCACCAGAAGAATCCTTTCCACTTCAATCACACTCTGATTCACCACCAAGAAATAAAAAACAGAATTCCTTGCTGATTGGACTTTCAACTGGTCTATTTGATGCAAACAACCCAAAGGCAAGTATGCTCCTCAAATGGAAAACTATCCATTTAATAGTATTTCACATTTATTATTTTTCTTTGATAAACTATAATATTGACTGTATTTTTCTTTTTATCTATTTATATTTTTACTTTTTGACCTTGCCATGTTGCATGTGGGATCTTAGTTCCCTGATCAGGGATAGAATCTATGCCTCACTTTAGGGGCATCAGGGAGCCTTAACCTCTGGACCACCAGGAAATTCCTCAAAGTTCTTTTTTTTCAGTGTTAAGTCATTCTGTGCTTGTGTCCTTTTTTCTATTAAAGGAAATTCTTCTTAATCTTTGGAGCCTAACCTCCCTCAGCCTCTCGAGGAAGCTGCCTCTTTTTTCTTCTCTGGCCTGTGTCGTGAACTTCTTTTCTCTGAGATGGGCCATTCCATCCTCGCCCACGCTCTGATGGTTCCCATCATGAACGGTAGACTTTCGTGAGGTCACATCCCCCTTAGCTCACACCCCACAGCTTTTTGTTGTGTCTTTGCTTTTTCCCGTCTCCTCATTTCCCAGTACGTCATAGTGTGGCTGTGAGCCACTCCTCCACTGAAGCTTGCTGCTGCCACGATCATCACTTACCAGCAGATCTCCTGTGCCCTTTTCTTTCAACAGTTGAAATACACTCTACTTTTATAATTATTTTATCTCTTGCCTTCTGGCATATCTTGTGCCACTCTCCAGTTTCCTTTGCTGCAGTAACTGCTACTAACAGATCTCCTTAAGGGGGTATGGATTCTTCTGTTGTTGGATGAATTGTTCTGTCAATGTCAGGAATTAAGTCCAGTGTTGTTGGTGTTCATGCTTTCTTTGTCTTTACTGATTTTTTTTTTTTTTTTTGGTCTTTAATACTTTCACATTAACTCTTAGTTGCTGAGAATAGAATATTGACATTTTTAACTATACTTGTATAATTATGTGTTTCTTCTTTCAGTTCTGTCAGCTTTTGCTCTACGTATTTTGAAGCTCTGTTATTGAGTGAATAAGAATTTAGTTTTGTTCTGTTTTCTGGATGAATTGATATATTTATTGTTAGGAAGTCTCTCTGTGGGATAGTGTGGTTCAAATCTTCTGTATCCTTTCTTTTCTTTCTGCTTGTTTATCAATTACTGGGAAAGCACTGTTGAAATTTCCAGTCAGTTGAATATAAATTAATAAATCTTCTTAATAAATTGACCCCTTTATCATTATGAAATGACTCACTCTATCCCTAGACCTACCCCTTTGTTCTGAAATGTACTTTTGCCTCCTGGTTTTAATATATAGTCATTCTAGCTTCCTTATGCTTAGTGTTTACAAGGAATAGATTTTTACATCCTTTATTTTTTAATTTATATTTTTGTGTAAGGTTACTTCTTTACTTATTGGGTGATCTGGGCTTTGTTGGTACACACAGGCTTTCTCTAGATGTGTTAAGTGGGGACACTCTTCCTTGCGGTTCATAGACTTCTTATTACAGTGGCCCCTCTTGTTGCACAGCATGGGCTCCTGGCAGGCAGGCTTCAGTCACTGTGGCACACAAGTTTAGTTGTTCCGCATCATGTGGAATCCACCCAGACCAGGATCGAACCTGTGTTCCTTGCATTGGCAGGTGAATTCCTAATCACTGGACCACCATGGAAGTCCCTACATCCTTTCCTTTTAATCAGACTTACTTCATATAGATTTTTTGTACTTGTCATGTAGTTGAGTCTTGCTTTTAACCATATTTAATCAAATTGGTTGGGTCATTTATATTTAATGTAATTTTTGACATTATCAATATGATTGAATTTAACTTACCATTTTGCTATTTGTTTTCTATTTGTCTCATTTCTTTTTGGTTCCTTTTTTGCTTTTATTCTCCCTTTTTGATTGAGTTTTTTAGTGTTTTATCTCTACTGTTTGCTTTTGGTAGACTTCTCAGTTTTCAGTATATATCTTTAGATTATCACAGTCTCTATTCAGATAATATTATGCCACTTCATTTATAGCATCAGAACCTTACAAGAGTACATTTCCATTTCTACTCTCTTGCCTGTCCTTTGTGGAATTGTCATGTATTTTATTTCTTCATTTTTTTTTTTTTTTTTGGTCTTTAATACTTTCACATTAACTCTTAGTTGCTGAGAATAGAATATTGACATTTTTAACTATACTTGTATAATTATGTGTTTCTTCTTTCAGTTCTGTCAGCTTTTGCTCTACGTATTTTGAAGCTCTGTTATTGAGTGAATAAGAATTTAGTTTTGTTCTGTTTTCTGGATGAATTGATATATTTATTGTTAGGAAGTCTCTCTGTGGGATAGTGTGGTTCAAATCTTCTGTATCCTTTCTTTTCTTTCTGCTTGTTTATCAATTACTGGGAAAGCACTGTTGAAATTTCCAGTCAGTTGAATATAAATTAATAAATCTTCTTAATAAATTGACCCCTTTATCATTATGAAATGACTCACTCTATCCCTAGACCTACCCCTTTGTTCTGAAATGTACTTTTGCCTCCTGGTTTTAATATATAGTCATTCTAGCTTCCTTATGCTTAGTGTTTACAAGGAATAGATTTTTACATCCTTTATTTTTTAATTTATATTTTTGTGTAAGGTTACTTCTTTACTTATTGGGTGATCTGGGCTTTGTTGGTACACACAGGCTTTCTCTAGATGTGTTAAGTGGGGACACTCTTCCTTGCGGTTCATAGACTTCTTATTACAGTGGCCCCTCTTGTTGCACAGCATGGGCTCCTGGCAGGCAGGCTTCAGTCACTGTGGCACACAAGTTTAGTTGTTCCGCATCATGTGGAATCCACCCAGACCAGGATCGAACCTGTGTTCCTTGCATTGGCAGGTGAATTCCTAATCACTGGACCACCATGGAAGTCCCTACATCCTTTCCTTTTAATCAGACTTACTTCATATAGATTTTTTGTACTTGTCATGTAGTTGAGTCTTGCTTTTAACCATATTTAATCAAATTGGTTGGGTCATTTATATTTAATGTAATTTTTGACATTATCAATATGATTGAATTTAACTTACCATTTTGCTATTTGTTTTCTATTTGTCTCATTTCTTTTTGGTTCCTTTTTTGCTTTTATTCTCCCTTTTTGATTGAGTTTTTTAGTGTTTTATCTCTACTGTTTGCTTTTGGTAGACTTCTCAGTTTTCAGTATATATCTTTAGATTATCACAGTCTCTATTCAGATAATATTATGCCACTTCATTTATAGCATCAGAACCTTACAAGAGTACATTTCCATTTCTACTCTCTTGCCTGTCCTTTGTGGAATTGTCATGTATTTTATTTCTTCATGTATGATAAATACCATAATACATTTCTATATTTTTGCTTTAAACATTCTTTTATCTTTAAGAGAAAGTAAAAATTATGACAGGAAGTCTTTTATATTTACATGTTAACCATTCTTCATCACTTACTATAGAATTTGAAGATATATGGGTTCAACACATGGGTCAGGAGAATCCCCTGGAGGAGGAAATGGCAACCCACTCCAATATTCTTGCCTGGGAAATCCCATGAACAGAGGAGGGCTACAGTCCATGGGGTTTCAAAGAGTCAGACACAGCTGAGCAACTGAGCACATACACATTATTTTTCTATCACTTTAAAAAGTTTGTTAACACCTCTTAGGTAGCCCTGTTGGTAATGAATTTTTTTCAACTTTTATTTAAAAACATATTAATTTCACTTTTACTTTGAAGAGCATTTCCACTAGATCTAGAGTTACACTGTCTTCTTGGCTGCATTGTTTCTGATAGGAAACACCGTATATAAAGTGGCGGCTTTCATAAGACAATTGTAACAGAGTATCAATAGAATTGAAAGTGTAACACATAAATGATTATGGAAGGTAAATTTGTAATGGGTCAAAATAAAGTAGTTTAAAGATGAGATCTTCTCACAATCTGAGGTACATGAGGATAGACACTAGGTTGCCCAATGGAAAACCTGCTTGTCCTTCCCACTAGACCTTCCTTATCTAATGGGATAGTGAATAAGGGCTTGAGAGAGACCAGATGTGTTCCACTGATACTTTCTCAAATGGGGAGTAGAGTGGAAGACTGATCTTTATAAAAACTTGAGAATTTCTTGCCTTGGTACAGCAAATACATAGTGAGGGGAAGTATTAATGTACAGTTCACAAAGAGCACAAGTGCCTTAAATATCTTCTTTTGATTTGCTAAATTATCAGTTCTTAGATAATGTCCATAATTTTTGCCTTTGTTAAGTGTTCATGATGTTTTAATGTTTTAATTCCATTTTTAGCCTTGTTTATGGGTTGAAGTGAGCAAATATTTGTAGAAGCTATTTTGAGGGTTTAGTGTTATAGAATTGCAGTAGGTAGACGTTAAACAAATGTGCTCATCATGAACAATTTTGTAGTATGGTTGAAGAATAATACATAATTTTATATGAAAAATGCTACAGATGAAAAACTGAGTTGATAGAATTAAGTAGCATTTCATGTGAAATTCTAATTAGTGCAACTAGTACTTAATCCATTCACTTTTTACATGGTTGTCTTCATTGTCAAGGAAAAATAGAACCAAGGGTGAGAAATCTGAAAGAACTATGTTTTTAAAAATGTTTTGAGGTCTTCTAAAACCTTGCTTTCCATAAAGATGAGATCTTCTCACAATCTGAGAGGATTTATAATGGTACCAAATGTTTGCTGCATAAATTATGCTACAAAAAATTGTGGAAAAAATTAATCTAACTAGAAATGAAGTAAGATTTCAGGCAACATGTTCTGGATTAGTAGCTATTTTCAGGAGGATTTCTTTCTGTGACTGTCAGAACTTTAGGATATTATTGAAACAGTATGAAAAAGATCTAGTAGACTCAGAATTACAGAACTGAAAGTGTTCTTTTATAAAGTTCTTCTGAATGAAGATGAATGAGATGAATATCCTATCTGAAACATTGATAGGCTGTCAGAAAAAACTGTGAATATTAGGATTTTAAATACAGGACCTGTAGGAACTGTTAGATTGATGAGTGTGTAAACCTGTTCTGAGAGGTACATACCACTTGAAATTTCTTTCTAATTCTGTTATTCTGTTTTGGGCTATGAGGTTTATTTAATGAAGTTTATTTTAATTAAGGAAACTAGAATTGAGGTGATTTTACCAGGGCTCAAATTTATATAAGCTTAAAAAATACTGTATCCCTTTGTGTGGTCCCCTTGTATTTAAATATATAATGCATATATGCTGTTTGTTTTATTGATCAGCATGTATCTGGGTAAACTGTTACTGGCTGCTTGTTTTGCAGCCTCTGGGTTTCTAATATTTGTGGCTCAAACCATTAGAAGAACAAGTCAAGTGTAAATTCTGCTGACAGTACCATTGTTAAATACTTTAACCAGGCAGTATGTATCTATACCATCTTGTACCACATAACCATTTTTTTTCCTCTTTTGTGCTGTAATATGTAACTTATCTTCAAATAATAGAAATCTATTCTTTTTTATTCTCAAAAGGAGTTTGTACCAGTAGATTTGGCCAAGTACATACCTTTCTTACTCAGTTAACATTGTGTGTTCTGCACAGTCTCCCATCTGGTGTTTGGATCTTATCTGGGCCTTAACAGTCATGTTTCAGGTCTTACAGATTCCTGTAGGGTTGACCCAGCCCTGAGACTGACTTCTCTAGATGTGTGTATCATAACCCTGTCTGTCCTTCACTCTGATTGTTGAGAGTACTGGACAGGCTATTCCTATTATTCTGGCCGTGTGCAGCACTAACTCACATTTTAAGTACCTCCACTGTGCTGTTCTTTCTCATCTCAGTGTGCTCAGTTCCTCTTCACCCCATTGTTCTTGGTGCTTCTCAGCATGAACATTGAGTGCCTGTCTTTCCAGCCGTCTTCTCTGGTGGGAAGGGTACCACTCACAGTCCATTGCTCAGGGAGGCAATAGTGGAACTTCTTTGCTGTAATTGAAGCCCTCTGATTTAATCAGTATTGACCAAAAAGATAAAGTAATAGAAAGGGCAACCAGTTTGTGTGGGATGGTGCTTAGCCAGTTTGGACAAAAGCATACAGAGCATCTTGGACAGTGTACTTTTCAGAAAGTGAAAGGAAGAATCAGCAGACATGCCATGGCAGAGGGATGGAGAGCCATGACTGAGAAAGTCCTGATTCGGCTCCAGTCACTCCACGTGTGCTCCCCAGATAAAGACCTTCTGTGACTTGTAAAGGCTACCTCTCAGAGAATCCCAAGCAGAACTCACTCACAGGCTTAGTTTCATCTTTGATAAAATACTGAGCTAAAGTTTAAGAGAAGTAGATTCTCAGCTTAGATTGAGACGCGTTTAGCTCTAAACGGGTGGTTGATGCATATATATATATATATATTTAACAAAATTATTACTAGCTCCAGTTTTCTGATTTTTTCCTCTCATTTTAATTTTCTCGCTGTCTCACTCCTAATAAGAAATCTGTTGCTTTTTTTCAGATGTTGCGGACATGTTCACTTCCAGACCTCTCCAAACTGTTCAGAACACTGATGGATATCCCCACCATGGGAGATGGACGTCAGGACAATCTTGAAATGGAAGATGAGCATGTTAAGGAAGGACCGTCAGACTCTGAGGACATGTGAGCACAATTACCTTTAGATACTGACTCTTAACAGGATTTCTGAGTGTACACATGTTCTGAAAGGGTGACTCCTCCATACTTTTCAAGCATGATCTATAGCTGACCTTTCACTACTCCTTTAACTTTTTACAATGTATTTAAAGTACAGTGAAGTAAACTTTGGTATGTGTGTCTACCTCTAAATACTGTAACTTAACTTCATTTGAGGAATGTAAGGACATGGTCACCATTGTGTTCTCCACCATTTTTATTCTTTTTAGTTTTAATTTTTTTTTATTATTTTTTTAAAATACTTTATTCTATTTTACAATACTGTATTAGTTTTGCAATACATTGACATGAATCAGCCACAGGTATACACGATCTCCCAATGCTGAAGCCCCCTCCCACCTCCCACCCCACACCATCTCCCCAGATCATCCCATACACCAGCCCCAAAAACCTGTATCCTGTATTGAACATAGACTGGTGCTTCATTTCTTATATGATAGTATACATGTTTCAGTGCCATTCTCCCAAATCATCCCACCCTCTCCCTCTCCCTCAGAAGCCAAAAGTCCGTTCTATACCTCTGTGTCTCTTATGTTGTCTCACTTACAGGGTCATCATTACTATCTTTCTAAATTCCATATATATGTGTCAGTATACTGTATTGGTGTTTTTCTTTCTGGCTTACTTCACTCTGTATAATCGCTTCCA
>SJYC01100171.1:0-25959 GCA_006408675.1 Madoqua kirkii
TGATAGTATACATGTTTCAGTGCCATTCTCCCAAATCATCCCACCCTCTCCCTCTCCCTCAGAGGCCAAAAGTCCGTTCTATACCTCTGTGTCTCTTATGTTGTCTCACTTACAGGGTCATCATTACTATCTTTCTAAATTCCATATATATGTGTCAGTATACTGTATTGGTGTTTTTCTTTCTGGCTTACTTCACTCTGTATAATTGGCTCCAGTTTCATCCATCTCATTAGAACTGAGTCAAATTTATTCTTTTTAAGGGCTAATACTCCATTGTGTATATGTACCACAGCTTTCTTATCCATTCATCAGCTGATAGACATCTAGGTTGTTTCCATGTCCTGGCTATTATAAACAATGCTGCAATGAACACTAGGGTACAGTATTCTTGCCTGGAGAATCCTATGTACAGAGGAGCCTGGCAGGCTACAGTCCATGGGGCTGCAGAGTCAGACACGACTGAGCACTCACATACCAGGTGCTTGATCTTTTCTTTCTTTACCCATCAAACCTCTAAGAATGCTGTGAATTACAGATGAAATCAGGAGAACACTGAGCCTCAAAGATATACATATATATATATCTGTCTCTTATACACATCTGGAGATATAGCCCTGCCTCTGAGAAATAGTATTAATTAATAATAGTGCATAATGTTTTAGGGACATGTGTTATAAACTAAGACTTCTACTGTTTTAAATGAATTATATCACTAAATCTCTTATAAGACTGATGTGATTAGTTTAATTTACAGAGGAGGACCCTTCAGAATAGTTCATTGACTAATCAGTAAGTGTCACTCTGTTTTCATAGTTCATACCCTTTTTCTTCAGTGCAGCTAGATTTTCTTCAGCAATGTCTAGTATACGAATTGATTTTTGTATGTGAAAATAACTTGTTTAACTACTGTTAGCTGGGAAAACTTTTAGTGTTTTTTCTGAGATTAGTGATTTTCTAATAACTAAATGCTAATCTATCCTAGGCAGTTTTGCCCTCTTAGGTCAAAACATTCATGAGAACAGAAATAAAGAAAAACTAAGTGAGTATCTTGGAGAAAAAGGAAAAAATATACCCAATCTTCTAAATATCAGCCTTTAATCAAACATTATTTTCAGTTAGAAAGCTCTCCAAAATGGCCCAACTCAGTTTATTATTTATGTGTTTTTCCCCTTAAACAGAATTATAACACTGCTGGTTTTCCTTGAGTAAAACCTTTTGATACTCACCTGTTAAGTATCTCTGAAAGCTTCTCCAACTTTGCACTTTACTAACGCCTCCTCTCTTTCCTACCTTCTAGACTTCTGTTAGAGAACAGAAATAAAGAAAAACTAAGTGAGTATCTTGGAGAAAAAGGAAAAAATATACCCAATCTTCTAAATATCAGCCTTTAATCAAACATTATTTTCAGTTAGAAAGCTCTCCAAAATGGCCCAACTCAGTTTATTATTTATGTGTTTTTCCCCTTAAACAGAATTATAACACTGCTGGTTTTCCTTGAGTAAAACCTTTTGATGCTCACCTGTTAAGTATCTCTGAAAGCTTTCTCCAACTTTGCACTTTACTAACGCCTCCTCTCTTTCCTACCTTCTAGACTTCTGTTACCACCTGCAGGGTCTCCTTGCTCCAGGTACATTCCACATTTCCAGTTCAGTTCTTTCTGAAATGCAAGGGAGGAATGGGATGATTGGGAGACTGGGACTGACATATACCCACGGCTATGTATAAAATAGTTAGCCTAATGAAAACCTGCTGCATAGCTCAGGAAATCCTACTCAGGGCTCTGTGGTGACCTAAATGGGAGGGAAATCCAGAAGGGGATATATGTTCATGTATTGCTGATTTACTTTGCTGTAGGGCAGAAACTACATTGTAAAGCAACTATATACCAATTAAAAAAAAAGAAAGTAAATCAGATGCCATCATGTCCTGCCCATAATATCTGTAAAACTGCTTAATTGCCCATAAGGTAAATCCAAATACCTTAGCAGATAATGAGAGATAAGAAGGAAAATCTATCTTATAATCTTAACAGCAAACTTTATCATACAATAATATCAGTGTATAACCAGCATGCTAACAGTTATAAAACAGACATCCAGAAACTAGAATAATTCCAATGCAAAATGTCTTTTCATTATCCTGAAAGAGTGGCACTTGGGTTAGGAAGTGCTTTGGCTGGTGGCAAATTATGTGCAGGAGGTTTCATAATGTAGTTTTATGGAGAAACCATATGACGTTCAAAATAAATCACAGGGAAGTAAGGGATATAGTTTTATGCTCTCACTTTACAGCTGGACTATTTTCTCCTTCTTATTGTAATATCTGCTTCTCCCACCACGAACCACTTCTGTTGACTCTGTTTCCAAAATGACCCCCTCCCACACTGCATAAACTATAATTAAGGTACATTACCTTAAGTGTTATGAGTGTGTTTAGTCGCTTAGTTGTGTCCAGCCTTTCATGATCCCGTGGACTATAGGCCACCAGGCTCCTCTGTCCATGAGACTTTCTAGGCAAGAATACTGGAGTGGGTTGCCAGTCCCTTCTCCAGGAGATCTTCCCAATCCAGAAATCAAACCCAGGTCTCCTGCATTGCAAGCAGATTCTTTACCCTCTGAGCCACCAGGGAAGCCTACCTTAATTGTTAGGTGTTTGGTATGGCCAAGACACAGTTTTTGTTCTCAAAGAGTTTGTCTTCTAATAAGAAGAGACAAAAGTAAGAAATGTAGTCTCTATTACAGGCACACCTAAGCACAGAAAATTAACATTTTAAACCTTACTTTAGAAATATAAAATCATCAATAAGGATGAGGTTGATCAAAAATGTGGCCAAAGTACAAATATCATATGATATCACTTATATGTAGACTCTAAAAAATTATACAAATGACTTACTTACAAAACATAAATAGATTCAGAGACAGAAAACAAACTTATGGTTACCAAGGGGAAAGTGAGGGAGAAGGATTAATTAGGAGTTTTAGATTAACAGATATATACTACTGAATATAAAATAGATAAATAATAAGGACCTACTGTGTAGCACTAGGAGCTATATGGAAAAGAATAACCTATATGGAAAATGATATACCCTTTTTCAGAACTATGTAACAGAATCACTTTGCTGTATACCTGAAACTAACACAACGCTGTCAATTAACTATATATCAACAAAAATAAGTTGCCAAATAACGAACATTTTACCAGCTTTGACATAAGACACTTATAATTAATTTAGAGCATACTGCTGCTGCTGCTGCTGCTGCTGCTGCTGCTGCTGCTGCTGCTGCTAAGTCGCTTCAGTTGTGTCCAACTCTGTGAGATCCCATAGATGGCAGCCCACCGGGCTCCCCCATCCCTGGGAAGGCATCTTAAACAGGATCTTAAAAATGATGAAGCTGAGTGCTTTTCAAGTTTCTTTCAGTTGTGGAATTCTTGGTTTAAACACATCTCAGGAAGACCAATATGTAACATCAGCTACCTGAGACCTGCTCGGTCTCAGGCCTTTGAAGGGGCCCCTGATGGTCTTTTGGGAGCTCAGGCTGAAAACTCATGACCTTGTGATATACTCTGGGTTATGTGTGAGGAACTGGTGTTACAGATCAAGCACTCTGTCACAGGAATTGAAGCTGCCCAATGTCAGAGCTGGCACCTCAGTTCAATTCTACAGACTGGTTAGACAGGATTCTGAGGAGTCTGGACTTCTCACCTGGGTCCAAGTTCTCAGCCTTTCTGTTACTGAAAGGAGTTACAAAATAATTGTTCTAAAACTGTTAAAAGAGTTTAAACCTTGTAGAAATGTATACTTTAAAATGTGCAAGTTCCTCCCACTTTCTCCTGTTTTCCTACACTCCTATAGCCAATCTGGTCCTTCAGCGAAAACCAGTGGTGAGAGATGATGGGTATCTTTCTAGAACTATCCCACTTTGTATGTATATATATTATAATATACATACAATGCAAATCCTTTTCTTTGTCCTGTTCTTTGCAAGCTCTATTTCTCCTTTTATCACAGCACTTAACACTTCTCAACACTCTACATACTTCATTTATTTATCATTTCTATTATTTATTGTATGTCTTTTCCCACTAGAACAGTCTCTGTGAAGGCAAGGATATTTGCCTGTTTTGTTCACTGATGTGATCCCAGTTTTTAGAATGATGCTGGCTTGTGGTAGGTACACAGAAATATTTGTAGAATTAATGAATGAATGAAGAATGAATGGTCAGGATTAACGTGCAGAGCACAGAAGATTTTTAGGGCAGTACAACAATTCTGCATGATACTGCAAAGGGAGATACATCCAGATAATGGAATATTATTTACTGCTAAAAAGAAATGGGCTATCAAGCCACAAAAAGGCATAAAGGGAACTTTCCTGGTAGTCCAGTGGTTGAGAATCTGCCTGCCAACACAGGGCACATGGCCTTGATCCCTAGTCTAGGAAGATTCAACATGCTTTGGAGCAACTGAGGCTGTGCACCACAGCTACTGAAGCCTGCGCCGCAACAAGAGAAGCCACCACAATGAGAAGCCCATATTCCGCAACTAGTAAGCAGCCCCTGCTTGCCACAATTACAAAAATCCCCTGCCCAGCACTGAAGACTCATAGCAGCCGTGAATTTATTGATTAATCTTTTTAAAGGCATAAGGAAGCTTAAATTCATATAACTAAGTGAAAAAAGCCACTTGAAAAGGCTACTTGAAAATTAGGGGGTTTGATATGAGAAGCAGAATCAGAGCTCCTGCAATGACATCTCCTGCATTTGTGGCCTATTTTAATGATGGTATACTATTTTAATGACTATTGGATAATTGGTGTGCATATGTCATCTGAAAAATGATTGTTTTCCATAAAATAATTTATTTTTTAAAGTCCACTGAATATTTTATTATGAAAAAAATTTTGCCTTTTATAATTTCTTTCTGGCCTCCAATATGGACAGAGGAAACCCAGGGACCTGGTGTCCTTTAATTAGCTCCTTTTGCCTGACCCTGAGTGGGCCTGCCAATACATGGCACGGAGCTCTGTCTGCTTTAGACAGACGCATCTGCTCCTTGTAAACGTGTGCCTCTATGGAAATGGACTATAATAGAAATAAATGGCTGCCAAATTGTCAAACACCTGAACTCCTGACTGCCAACTGTGTGACTGCCTATGTTTTTGGAAAAACATTTAAAAATCCTCCATTATCTGAAGTTTGGCAATTCATGTGGAGCAAACAATAGGAAACCATCTCCTTGGCCCCTCCTCTTTCCTCTGTCAGATCAAAACCCTTTACTCAGCCATATAATCTCTTTCCAGTTTCCTGGCTACCAGCTCTTCATCACCAACAGAGCTTAGAAATATAGATTTGCTCAGTTTTTAAATGAGATTTGATGATATCAAGGGACCACTTTGTTTCCCTACAGGGCATATACTGCCAGTTTAATAATGAAAGTAAATAAAAAAAATAACATTCACTTTTCTGAAATTTGGTTTGTGGTAAATTGGATCAAAATGTACTTTTCTGCTGGGGACCATCAGTAGCTCAGGACCATTTCGTCCACCACTGTATGCTTGGGAGTAAAGACAGTCCCCAAACAGCAATAATAAAAGATTGATAATAATCCCTGAGTATAAACTTCTCTAAAAAAAGATTAAAATCCTCATTACAGACATAAAAGTATAATGCCACATAGCCTTCTATTTTATAAATAACACATTTAGAATATATTTAAGAATATGAAATACTTCACAGTAGATTACTTCTGCTCCTAGCTATCTCCTCCTTTTTTTCCCTCCTTTTTCTTCTTTTAACACGGCTACTTTAAGGACAAGATATACTGAAAGATACTCCCCTATGCAATTTTTGCTCAATTTGCATACTTTTGCTTCTATTTATTTATTAGCAAGGTCTCTTTAAATCTGTTAGACACATACCCAAAGTAGACACTATATTCGAGGAACTTAACAATTTCAAGGGTTTAGTTTTGACTCCTTTCATTTACAGGCAGATAATTTATCCAGTGTACATACCAATTTCACTTTGCGCGTTTTCTAGTTGGATGAATAAACCTCCTCATCCACAGATAATATCAGGTAAAATAAGGTACAATTAAGCAGCACACCTCTTTGTCCAACAGCACAGTTAGGGAATTTTATTTAGTCATTTATTTGAATGTGTAAAGAAAATCAAACTTTTTATTTTTTTGTACCAAGAAGGAGCTTTTGAAAATATAAATAATAAGAAAGTTATCTGATGTCCTCTAGTGGAACTCTGGGACAAGTTAGGTTGTAGATTTAAGTGTGGAATATCCTTACCAGTGACATCGTAATTGTCTAGTCTTGCAGTTGTTCTTGGCTTGGGATGAACAAGGGCAGTGATTTGATATTAACTCAAAGGAGGGGTTCAGAAGGGATTTTTTCAAAAAGACTTGTAGGTCTTCCTTTAGCAGTATTATCTGGATGTTTCTCATGGGCCAGTGTAGATGACAGAAACCAGGATATGTGTGGCAGGAGAAAGGGAAAAGAGAATTCAGCCATCATTTTACCTGTCTTCTCTTTTTTTTATTTGGCTGCACCAGGTTTTAGTACAGTTTGCAGGCTCTTTAGTTGTGGCATGTGATCTCTCAGTTGCAGCATGTAGGATCTAGTTCCCTGATCAGGGATTGAACCTGGGCTCCCTGCACTGGGAGTGTGGAGTCTTAGCCACTGGATCACCAGGGAGGTCTTTTGATGAAAATTCACTCTGGAGAAATGGCAACTGGCAAGTAGGTAATCCAAGATAAATTCCAAAGCACCAAGAAAAGTTCTCTAGAAATTTTTTTTTTCCCCTAACATGTGCCCTCCAAACAAGGCTTCAGTGGACCACTTCAATGAAATGAGGCTCCAGGGAATTTGTAACATCTTCCTATTTGTTGTTTTTCCCTCTTAAACTGTATGAGAAAACTTTAGGATTTTTCTCTTCCTACAAATATTACAACTTTGTCCATGGGTAAATGATCCTAATCCTAGGATTAAGCTAGTCTACTCTAAAAAAGAAAGAAAGGCATCTCCAGAACTATTAAGTGTATCTTGTTACCGTTATCCTCCTTATTGGACCAACTGAGGAGAAAGAGGTGAGGAGTGGTGTGGGCTTTGCTTCCTCAGTCATCCCAATATGATGTTGAACTTGACCGCATACAAAATTTCAATAAGGAAGTCTTACTTGTAATTAATTATGAAAATAGCACCTGATTCTTGATATTTACAGTGAACTTTTAAAAAGTTTTTTGTATATTCTCATATCTGTTCATCAGGAAAAATCAACTCATGTGGGTCTTTCAAGACAGGACTACATTACCAGCTTTAAAATTAGCTTTCTGCAAGTCAGCTGTGCTGACGTGCTCTACAGATGGGATGTATTTTCACTCAATCAGGAAATACTTCAAAGTGAACCAAAGCAGCATTGATGGGTTCTTGTAAGATTTTATATCTTTCTTTATAGAACTCCCATGATGGGCCAGACTTTCAAGGATTTATTTCTATATCATGTGCTTTGTTTTTAAACTCGAAATCATTTTTGTTCACGTAAATGAATACCAGTGATTCAGATTTTTAAAATGCATCCTTGGAAGATGAACTAAATTCCTTTGGTCTTTTATGTGAATATAATTGGGCAGATATTAGAAAATCACTCTCACATGAATACACAACTTTCTGTAGTTGGCAAATCTGCCCCTATGCCAGAGGCCAATGGTGCCCAGGAAGAATAACTGATTTAGGAATAACAGGCTCTTGCATACTCAAAATGAACTGCTGACCCACATTCTTAAATAAGACCTAGGGTTTTCTAGACACGATGATAGATTTGTGCTGACCTATTTACACCATTGCCTGTCCCCACTGTAATGAATATCATGTAGTAATAAGATGGCTGACTGAAGATAAAAATTCTATCTGTGACTTGACTCACCACATATTGAATTCTGCTGTACAGTGACTAGTGAGGCTCCTATTGTTTCAGTATGTTTCATTACTGAAGTATTAGGCTGAACCATGTGAAAGTGATGTTTTTGTTGGTCAAAATAAAGAAGCTGAACAGTTTCTTGTTTTTTTGCTTTCATATGAGTCAAACCAATACCAAAATAACTTTTTAAGAGATTGTTTTGTCATGTCCTTTTAGCATGGACTTTGTAACATCAGCCTAAAATTAATCCTAATACTTTGTTGTTGTTCTTGTTCTTATTTCCTGCTGGCTTATTTGTCTTTTTAACTTTTAATGTTGTGGAAGTGGTGTTTATGGTTTTCCTCTTTGTTTCTTGATTACTTTGGATAATTTATCAAGAAAGACCAAATATGCCTCTTCTATATCGACAATACATAAAACAGAACACAGATTCTAAGCCCAAAACTTTCTTCAGTGAATTTTTAAGAGAAGAAACACAGTATTGTTGAGCTGAGCGATCTCATGACATAAGCAAAACTGTGTTGGCCAGATGACTGCTGGCGTTTTGCTGAGTGGTTTACACAATCTCTGAAATAATAACAATGTGTCCCCTGCAGTTAGCATGAGTCCTTTCTTGGTGGATGTGTTTACGGTGAGTCATATAAATCTTCAATCCCTCACTCACATCCCAGTGCAAAGAATTTATCAACAACTTCTAGGAAACTACAAAAGCATGAATGAATCGAAAATGCCAACTTAAAAAAGTACATTCTCAGTTCCAGGTCATTTTTGGTAGATAATATGAAAAGAAAAAAATTTTTTAATAAAAATAATGGATTCTTTCAATATTTTAGGAGAAAACCCAAAGTCACCTCATTAACTCAAGGCCGTGAGAAATACGTTTTTGACAACTAGATACTTGAAGTAACTCTGCCAGTTTTCTTTCACATTTTCACAAGATTTAAACCTCACTGTATAGCACATCTTAAATGATTTAAGTTAAACTTAAAAAAACTCTAACTATTCTAGTAGATGAAAATGTATCTAATATTTTTGCTACAGACATCCTCTGTCAAACTGAAAAATTCACTTAACCTTTCTTATATTAAATTCTCCAAGATTTGTGTTAACTTATTAGCCAAACATGCCATTTAAAGAGTTTGTGTTAATTCAATCTTACTGATTTCAGCTACTTTCAAGTCCTGGTATACTTAATTATCCAAAACTTACATTGAATATGAGCAATGTCATTTTTATTGTAACCATTTTATAAGAGAAGTTTAAGAAAGCCAATCAATAAATTAATGTAAACACTTTTGAATATGTCAGATTCCCTAGAGATCACCACACTAAGTGAAGTAAGGTGGACAGAGAAAGACAAATATCATATGATATTGCTTATATGTGGAATCTAAAAAAAATGATACAAAATGAACTTATATGCAAGACAAAAATAGATCCACAAACAATAGATAACAAACTTATGGTTACCAAAGGGGAAAGATGGGAAGGGATAAACTAGGAGTTTGGGGTTAACATATGTACACTGTTGCTGCTGCGGCTGCTGCTAAGTTGCTTCAGTCGTGTCCAACTCTGTGCGACCCCATAGACGGCAGCCCACCAGGCTCCCATGTCTCTGGGATTCTCCAGGCAAGAACACCGGAGTGGGTTGCCATTTCCTTCTCCAATGCATGAAAGTGAAAAGTGAAGTGAAGTTGCTCAGTTGTGTCCAACCCTCAGCGATCACTTGGACTGCAGCCTACCAGGCTCCTCCATCCATGGGATTTTCCAGGCAGGAGTACTGGAGTGGGGTGCCATTGCCTTCTCCATATGTACACTACTATATATAAAATAGATAACCAACAGGACCTACTATATAGCAAGGGGAGATAAACTCAATATTTTGTAATAATCTATAAGGGAGAAGAATCTGAAAAAGAATATATGTATGTATATATAACTCAATCAGTTTGCTGTACATCTGAAACTAACACAACACTGTAAATCTACTATACTTCAATTAAAAAAAGAAAATGTCAATATTCTATACAAACATGCTAAATAGCAATAATTGCCATTATCAAATGCTTGAATCCCCCTTTTCTTTTGTTAGCATGAGAATCCACTCTTTCATCTGATCTGGAGTGGGAGATGAGAGTAGTAAGTAGAGAACAGAAAAACCCTCCTAGTCCCTAAACATGAAAGAGGATGATAGTCAATAGGTGGGTAAGATGAGTTAAATTCACTATCCCACAGCTGTGCTACTTTCTAGACGAGGTGCTGCCTGGCTTTTTCTGTGAAAAGATGTCATGACCTACAACAAGTGGGCAAAGACTGTCATCTAAATCTCAAGGGAAGAACATGGCTGCTGCATAAGAGTGATTGTAGGAAAGATCTAATTAGCTGCCAAGTGCCTTCAGCCACCCACACCTGCTCAACCCACAACCAGAAGGGTAAGCCTGCCTTGGGCACACTGCCATTTTAGTACCTATGTCTCCAACCTGTCATCTTTCCTGGGGCCAAAACTAGGGCACAGAACTTAATAGAGCATCAGAAAATTTAGTGGTCAAGGTAAATAATAGTTTTAAAAATCAAAATTAATACAAAAAGGATGTTGTGCTGTGCTTGGTCATGTCCAACTCTTTGTGACCCTATGGACTGCAGCCCACCAGACACCTTTGTCCATGGAGATTCTCCAGGCAAGAATACTGGAGTGGCTTGCCATGCCTTCCTCCAGGGGATCTTCCCAATCCAGGGATCAAACTCAGGTCTCCTGCATTGCAGGGGAATTTTTTACCCTCTGAACCACCAGAGAAGCTCAAGAATACTAGAGTGAGTAGCCTATCTCTTCTCCAGGGGATCTTCCTGACCCAGTAATAGAACTGGGGTCTCTTGCATTGCAGGAGGATTCTTTACCAGCTGTGCTACTAGGGAAGCCCCACAAAAAGAATAAATAATATCAAAACTGCAAATAAAGACATGATCAATACTACTAAACTCCTTTTGTTTCAGCTCCAATATGGCTTAGCAAGACATTGTTACTAATTATGACTTTACTTAAAATTTTACTGAGCTTTTTTGGTATCTCCTTAAATTGTATACCTCAGGGAAGTTCTGGTCCTGATGTTCTTTTCTTACTTTGTTTGATTTTTTCTGACTAGTCCACACTCTCACTGGCTCCTGGCGTATATTACCTCCTAACCATGGTTTCCATCTTTTCTTTCTATAGCCTAACCTCCAAGAAGTGATGGAGTACATTTGTTTGATTTATAACTGAACCCTTAAACACTAGTAATGGGAAACCAGAAACAATTTATTCTGAGGTTTGAAAAAATCAGAGTTGGTGGACTTAGGTTGATTGAAATGGAATAAAAAAGATGACTGAATTTATTGGGAGAAAAGAGCAATCAAAACAATATAAGGGTGTTTTCAAATTATCTATTTTGCAAAAGATTCAGAAGGGCATAGCAATTTATACTACTGGAGTTTTTGTTTTTGTTTTTTTTTTCTAGTAATACCTGAAATTTCTTAACTTTGGGGAGTTCAGGTCACTTACCTTCAATGGTGCACTGGTCAGGGACTGGAATCTTCTTTATCATTTCTACAGCATATGCTTTCACTTTACTGAAGTTCTCCTTTAAGTGCAAGTAGAGTTTATCATGATATTCTACAGGACTTGTGGTTGTCTCCGGAGTTTCTTCCTGATAGTTTGTTTTAACTGCTTCTGGCAAATTCTCAGGTGCTACATGTATAATACTTTGGTGTGAAACTGAAGAATTTACTAGCTGTGATCCATCAGTGTCTACCTTAAAGGGTGACCTCTCATGTCCTTGGCCAAGTGGGTCTATTTCTGAAAGAGAGATGCTGGCTGGCGTATCTCTGCTCGCTACAGCGTCTCCATCCTCTGCACTTGAGGGGTTTGTTAGCACAGTGTGCAAAGCCAAACTCTTTGACCTGCAATACAAACAAAGGGAAAGTTGAGACAGGTAAAGAAGCTGAACTACTGTTCACTGACAAGGAAAAGAAAGAATAATAACACTGAGGCAAAAGTTCCTTCCTCTAGAGTGTGATACTGAAAATTGGTGCTGTTAATAGATCTGATAAAACATACACATTGTATAATAAGCCAAATCTTTGTAGATCTAGGCTTCTTCCCAAAACAAAGATTTAAAAATCAGTTTCACAGCAAACTGGCTGGGAAATGGTGGCATTATATATTTATATTCTTATTTTTTCTACTTTTGCTTATGCTTTTTCATCAGAAATCAAGAAAAGCTTTTGCCATTCTTGATGTTAGCATATTTATATTTAAGAAGTGTTTTTTTTTTTAAATAAGCCACAGACTTGTGATTTTTATTTGCATTCTCCTTTTAATATAGCAAACTACTTTGGATAATGAAAGCACTGTGGATGAATTTTGCTGTAGGTAAAAGATATTTAAAAACCACTTCATAAAAGTGTGACAGCAAAACTAATAGCAAACATGAAGTACATATCCTAAAAATCAGCCAACAAAATTTATACCTTTAAATCGAATGCCTTTTCTTTCTTCCTTAGAAACTTGATCCAAACTATATCTTCTGATAGAGCCAGGGGTGTTGCCCTCAGCATTTATTTTGTCTTCAGAAGCTTGTATTTTAACTTGGAGCTCTTCATGGTCTTCATTTTCATCTACAGTGAGTTTGGTTTCTTCTAGCTTCTCAAGAAATTCAATTTCAGTGCTGGGTTTTCTCCTAAAAGAATGAAAACCATTGCATTAGATGTTTGTCACATATACTTTGGAACAGTGTTTCCCTCTGTTTAACTGCTTCTTATTCAAAATTGAAAACTCTACCTGTTCCATTTTTTAATTTGTCACTTAATAGATATGAATTGAGTAACTATTATGGACATAGGTCTTTGAAATTGCTTCCATAGCATATTCTACCAGAAGTTAAGAAAGACTGGTGTTTCTGGCAATTTTATGTTAGAAATAGTTTTTGAAGGATCCAGAGGATGAGAAGCAGGATTTTTAAAAAACATTTTTGGTTGCACTATGCAGCATGTGGGACATTAGTTCCTCCACCAGGGATCAAACCCACTCCCCCTGCTGTGGAGGCAAGGAATCCTAACCACTGAACCACCAAGGAGGTCCCCAAAAGCAGCTTTTACAGTCATCTACCATATTCTTATCTAGCTCTCCAAAGCATACCTTTCCTATGAAATTCATGCCAGGAATTTTCTAGAAAACTTATATATGCTGGTCTGTTTGTATCAAAATTATTAGAATAAGAACATTTCAGATGGACTGTATAAACTCATGGTTTTGTTAATTGTATGGAAATCAGTAGGACTCTTTCATTCTATGAAGCAAAAAAAATCTATCTGAATTTTATTATGTTGAAGGAAAGAGGTTTTTCTACAAATGATATTAATAGTCCCAAAGATCTTTTTCAGTAGAATTTATAAAACACTCTGTAGGTCATTAAAATTACCTCCTTTAAGGAATAGGCTATCTTTGTTATCCCTCTAAGGGTTAACACAGTGCCTTAGATAGAGTAAGATCCCAAAACAAGCTACAGAAATAGCTCACTGATGCTCACTGAGATGCTGAACGATTAAAGTAGTATGCATTTGTCTCCCCTTAGGTAGCTAGGGTTAGCCACTAAGTGGTCTCCAACTCTTACAACCCTTAAAATTACCTCCTTTAAGGAATAGGCTATCTTTGTTATCCCTCTAAGGGTTAACACAGTGCCTTAGATAGAGTAAGATCCCACAAACAAGCTACAGAAATAGCTCACTGATGCTCACTGAGATGCTGAACGATTAAAGTAGTATGCATTTGTCTCCCCTTAGGTAGCTAGGGTTAGCCACTAAGTGGTCTCCAACTCTTGCAACCCCATGGACTGTAGCCTGCCAGGCTACTCTTATCCATGGGGGTTTTCAGGCAAGAATACTTGAATGGGTTGCCATTCCCTTCTCCAGGGGATCTTCCCAACCCAGGGATCGAACTCAGGTCTCCTGCACCTCAACAGACTCTTTACTGACTGAGCTGCCAGGGAAGCCCTATCTTCCCTTACCTGCTTTCTAGTATTGAGCCAGTCTAGAGCTAATTTAATTTAAATTTAACAAGGACTAGCAACCATACAATATGGGGTTAGGATTAATTTTTTCCTTTTAAACACGAGGGTTAATAAACTCTAGAGATCCATTCGCCAAGATGCTTAATAATTCTGTTGGTTATCTGTGTGTATTTACTTGGTTTTCATAAGTATTTTTTCTAGAGGTTGAGGAAAGGGGCCTCAAATTTACAGAAAAATCTTGACTTTTTCAAACGTATGGCTATTTTCCAAAGTAAATCTGGCATTATTTCTTAGTTAGGGTGAGAAAATATAGGTTTGGTTTTCTTAAGGCTCTGCTTTTCTAGGGAAAACCAACACAGAGGGGCTGGTGATTTTTTTTTTTCCCAGTTACATTCCACCCACTCTAGAGCCATGTCTACAGTGGGCAAAGGGTTCGATCCAGCAACTTTTCTTGTTGGCCCAGAGAAGGGGCTTGGCCTCGAGGGAGGGTTCATAGTTTTGGGTCCTCAGAGGTTGGAATCCCCCTGTTAGTCCAGCCTAGTGAGAGATGCTGATGGTGAAAACTGGGAAGGGGAGTAGGTCATCCATTAACAAGACACTGTTTATTGTGTAATAGGGCTTCCCTGATAGCCAGTTGGTAAAGAATCCTCCTGCAATGCAGGAGAGCCTGGTTTGATTCTTAGGTTGGGAAGATCTGCTGGAGAAGGGATTGGCTACCCATTCCAGTATTCTTGGGTTTCCCTTGTGGCTCAGCTGGTAAAGAATCCTCCTGCAATGTGGGAGGGCTGGGTTTGATCCCTGGGTTGAGAAGATACCCTGGAAAAGGGAAAGGCTACCCACTCCAGTATTCTAGCCAGAGTCACAAAGAGTCGACATGACTGAGCAACTTTCATTTCACTTCACTTATTGTATAATAAGCTACTGCTCAGTGCCGGGAGCCAGCATGAGGAATCCCGCCCATGACAAGGTCATAAGGAAGGAAGCCTGACAAAATGCAAGGACGTGATCAGGATTCAGGGATTCCCCCTGAAATTCCCTGAGCATGTACCTCCAAACCAAAAATCTGCTGGCCTTTATACTCTGCTTTTCCATTCTCTGACACACTCTGGGAAAAGTCAAATCAGGGCTTTAGTCTTCTGCATTTGAAAGGGATGTTTCAGTTAAACCCCTCTGATAGCTCTCTAGCTTGCGTAGCAGGTTCCCGGACCTCTTACAGCTTGTGAATTGCTTACAGCCCCCCAACTGCGAGAGGCACAAAGCTTAAAAGCATCTTAAAGATACAGAGCCTTTTCTAAAGAGTTAAAAATTATATTGGTAGAGAGTTTTCACTGTTGACTCAATGACTGCTGCCAGGCCTCCATATTCTTTATCTTTTAGGCACCTGGGAGGATGTTAATCAACGTAAATGGGATATGGAAAAAGATATATGGTAGTTTTGATGTTAGCAACACTAGACTTTTGAGTTAATTACTTTTCTGTACTCCTTACTAGTTATAAATTGCTGTATCTTTGCTATGTAAGAATGCAACTTTTTTTAGTGCTTTCTGAGAGTGGCACCAGACTTTGGGAAGATAAACACAAATAAGTCTTCTAGTTAACAAACCCTTATCAGAAAAAAAGCTGTAAAATGTTAATTGGCTCTTTTTGGCCAGAAGATGATATAAATCACCTAAGACTTGTGTATACAATTAGGTATGCAGAGAGAAAAGCCTGGTTTTGATAAGAATCTGGGCTGCTATCACTGCATAACTTTGTGTTACCCATTGATCTCCATGTATTATGTAAAGTATAAAAAGCCTTCTGAACAATAAAGGATGGACCAGCTTCTCGGACTAGTCTCTCGGCCTAGTTTCTTGGGAATCTGGCTCCCTCTGTGTGTGTGTGTGTGTCTCTCTCTCTCTTTTTCTCTCTCTCCCTCCCTCTCCTCTTTAATTTCAGGCTGAATTTCCATCTGGAATGGGGTGGTTCACCAAGTCTACTTATTTGTCCTGGCTTCTAAGACCTGCATGAAAGGGAGCCTAAGGTGGGGCACCCTTCGATATGCAAGTGGGCGCCGGTGGCCCAACGTAGATGGTGCAAGCGCCTTGTCTGGAACTTTATTGGCCTTTCCCATAAGCCAAGTTATTCAGCCTCCTTTCTCCACTTAATTTTCCTACTACACTATTTCTTCCTAATCTAATCTTATATTAATAAATAAATAAGATTTTTCCTCGCCTACTCTGTCTCTCCTTTGAATCACCCTGGTTCCACTGGGGCTGGATCCCGGCAGCTCAGAAAATTAAATAATTTTTAATATAACTTTTATAGGCTTCTTATGGTTTTGCATATATAATAAAAAAACTTACTTTCAATCCCATGCTTGACTGAAATATACATAAGTTTATTTCAAGAACCAGTTCATGGGAATAAATGCTCACCTTGACCATGTTTCTCTTTCTGACATGTACAAGATACTGCCTGCGCACAAGTAGATGGGAGATACTGATATCTTCCAGCCAGAAAGTTCTCAAAGCTGAATTTTTATTCCTATTATGAATAAAATCAAGAAGGTGCTATTATTGGATGGTATTTTTAAAACTGTGATGACTATGAAGGTTAATTTTAAAAGATCCAATGAACCTTCTCATGATGAGAAATTTGGGGGCAGCATTTATTTTCTGTGTTAGTTAGTCCTTGTGTAGTCATCAAACTAAAGTATTTCTCTGGTTCTCAGTTCATAATCACAGTTAAAAAGTGGAAGACACTTTTATTTTTGCACTTTCTTTTAGAAATTTATATAGCTGGGATTATTAAAACTTAAAACATTTTAAGGCACAAAGTATACCCAATATACAAATATCAGATATTGAGCATTAAACAAATTCTTAAATCTCAAAACATACTTGTTAGAGGTATAGTTTCTCAGGGATTTACTAGGTTTTTCTTTCTACATAAAGCTCTGGGTTATAACAGTAGTTACTAGCATTTTCATCCAAAATTTTTTCAAATTTCATGATCTCCCTAAATAATTTTATTGAATCAGTTTCTGATTTTTTTAAAAATAAAATTTCTTCCTTATGGAAACATTTTATTTCTTGTCCTCCTCATATCCAGTTCCTCATCTATAAAATGGAGATAATAACTATACTTAGCTCATAGGGTTGTTGGGAAGCTGAAATGATGGAACAGTATGAAGCACTGTTCCTACCACAAAAGAGGAAGTCAGGAGATATTACATTTTATTATTACCATCAATTGCTGTTATTATTATTATGGTAGTTTTATCTTTCCTTGTCAAGGCGTTGTGTTAATGTAGTAAGAAAACACCAGTGACCTAGATACAGATAGATCAATATCCCATATCATGGGAGGCATTGATGTCCCCTGGAGAATGCTATCACATCAGATTTTAGGAGTGGACAGTCACTTAGCTGCCTTCCCAGCCCCTGTTTCCAGTCACCAAGTGCTGGCTGTGAAGCACCATGGGTTGTGTGAGTCAGAGCTCATGTACCTGACAGCATGTCTTTTTGCACCTTTAGACGACCTTACAGCATCCCTCTGAGGGGCCTCCAGACATGAAAGAAGTTATGGGCTATCCTCCGACATCCACTGACCCAAGGTTAGGTCAAGTGCCTCTGGTTGCAGGGTTGCCAGGTAAAATATAGAGCATTTGGCCAAACTTGAATTTCAGATAACCAACAATTTTTCTTAGTATGTGAGTGAGTGAGTGAAGTCGCTCAGTTGTGTCCGGCTCTTTGCGACCGCAAGGACTGTAGCCCACCAGGCTTCTCTGTCCATGGGATTTTCCAGGCAATAGTATGGGAGTGGATTGCCATTTCCTTCTCCAGGGAATCTTCCCAACCCACGAACTGAACCCGGGTCTCCCGCATTGTAGACAGATGCTTTATCATCTGAGCCACCAGGGAAGTCCTATTGGGGTTCTATTGACCTCTAGACATTGCCATTCTTGGCAACTAGCCTACAGGCAGGAGAAAATGGAGGGCTGCATGGAAACTTTTATCATCCATGTTCAAAAGTTATATGTCTCATATTCAATCATATTCAATTGGTAAGAACACTTTCACATGACCTCAACTAACTGGAAAGACAGAGAATAAAGTAGCCTCACTCTGAACCTATAGGAAAAAACCTATAGGTTCAATCCATATGAACCTATGGGACATAGTAAAAAATGTATTGTCCAATATTAAAATGATTATACTTACACTAAAAAATCATTTGTCCTTTACCTGAAATTTAACTGGATATCTTGCATTTCTATTTGTTTCATCTGGTGACCCCATTTCTGGGTAAATCTCTGCTGCCCTGTGGGCTGGGAACAATAATGCTCATTCTTGTTCCTCTATGGCTGGGACAGTGCTTGACACTCACTCACAGGTACTTAAAGTGTTTGCAGAATAGATGAACTGAAACCACCTACATCTCTGCAGCCAGCCTGCTCCTTGCAGCCACAAAAACCCTCTGGAGGTCCACCAGATGTCTATGAAGCCTTGGCTGCTTCTCCCCATGACTCTGGTCCATGAGGAGGAGGGGATGGGGCAATGTCATTTGGTAAATATCAGATATGGAGAGAAGCCAGGAGCAAGAGTAATAGTGAAAAAAGGGGATTTGCAAGGGCCAAATAAGTAAAGAAGCAACAATAAAATATTTGGGCCAGAAAAGTGTTCTCTAGATATGAGGCTGACAAATGTTGCTGATGAGTAGGCTTCTTACCACAAGGACTCTCTCTTATACACAATCTTCCTTGTTTTGTCCTGGCTTCTAAGACCTGCATGAAAGGGAGCCTAAGGTGGGGCACCCTTCGATATGCAAGTGGGCGCCGGTGGCCCAACGTAGATGGTGCAAGCGCCTTGTCTGGAACTTTATTGGCCTTTCCCATAAGCCAAGTTATTCAGCCTCCTTTCTCCACTTAATTTTCCTACTACACTATTTCTTCCTAATCTAATCTTATATTAATAAATAAATAAGATTTTTCCTCGCCTACTCTGTCTCTCCTTTGAATCACCCTGGTTCCACTGGGGCTGGATCCCGGCAGCTCAGAAAATTAAATAATTTTTAATATAACTTTTATAGGCTTCTTATGGTTTTGCATATATAATAAAAAAACTTACTTTCAATCCCATGCTTGACTGAAATATACATAAGTTTATTTCAAGAACCAGTTCATGGGAATAAATGCTCACCTTGACCATGTTTCTCTTTCTGACATGTACAAGATACTGCCTGCGCACAAGTAGATGGGAGATACTGATATCTTCCAGCCAGAAAGTTCTCAAAGCTGAATTTTTATTCCTATTATGAATAAAACCAAGAAGGTGCTATTATTGGATGGTATTTTTAAAACTGTGATGACTATGAAGGTTAATTTTAAAAGATCCAATGAACCTTCTCATGATGAGAAATTTGGGGGCAGCATTTATTTTCTGTGTTAGTTAGTCCTTGTGTAGTCATCAAACTAAAGTATTTCTCTGGTTCTCAGTTCATAATCACAGTTAAAAAGTGGAAGACACTTTTATTTTTGCACTTTCTTTTAGAAATTTATATAGCTGGGATTATTAAAACTTAAAACATTTTAAGGCACAAAGTATACCCAATATACAAATATCAGATATTGAGCATTAAACAAATTCTTAAATCTCAAAACATACTTGTTAGAGGTATAGTTTCTCAGGGATTTACTAGGTTTTTCTTTCTACATAAAGCTCTGGGTTATAACAGTAGTTACTAGCATTTTCATCCAAAATTTTTTCAAATTTCATGATCTCCCTAAATAATTTTATTGAATCAGTTTCTGATTTTTTTTAAAATAAAATTTCTTCCTTATGGAAACATTTTATTTCTTGTCCTCCTCATATCCAGTTCCTCATCTATAAAATGGAGATAATAACTATACTTAGCTCATAGGGTTGTTGGGAAGCTGAAATGATGGAACCAGTATGAAGCACTGTTCCTACCACAAAAGAGGAAGTCAGGAGATATTACATTTTATTATTACCATCAATTGCTGTTATTATTATTATGGTAGTTTTATCTTTCCTTGTCAAGGCGTTGTGTTAATGTAGTAAGAAAACACCAGTGACCTAGATACAGATAGATCAATATCCCATATCATGGGAGGCATTGATGTCCCCTGGAGAATGCTATCACATCAGATTTTAGGAGTGGACAGTCACTTAGCTGCCTTCCCAGCCCCTGTTTCCAGTCACCAAGTGCTGGCTGTGAAGCACCATGGGTTGTGTGAGTCAGAGCTCATGTACCTGACAGCATGTCTTTTTGCACCTTTAGACGACCTTACAGCATCCCTCTGAGGGGCCTCCAGACATGAAAGAAGTTATGGGCTATCCTCCGACATCCACTGACCCAAGGTTAGGTCAAGTGCCTCTGGTTGCAGGGTTGCCAGGTAAAATATAGAGCATTTGGCCAAACTTGAATTTCAGATAACCAACAATTTTTCTTAGTATGTGAGTGAGTGAGTGAAGTCGCTCAGTTGTGTCCGGCTCTTTGCGACCGCAAGGACTGTAGCCCACCAGGCTTCTCTGTCCATGGGATTTTCCAGGCAATAGTATGGGAGTGGATTGCCATTTCCTTCTCCAGGGAATCTTCCCAACCCACGAACTGAACCCGGGTCTCCCGCATTGTAGACAGATGCTTTATCATCTGAGCCACCAGGGAAGTCCTATTGGGGTTCTATTGACCTCTAGACATTGCCATTCTTGGCAACTAGCCTACAGGCAGGAGAAAATGGAGGGCTGCATGGAAACTTTTATCATCCATGTTCAAAAGTTATATGTCTCATATTCAATCATATTCAATTGGTAAGAACACTTTCACATGACCTCAACTAACTGGAAAGACAGAGAATAAAGTAGCCTCACTCTGAACCTATAGGAAAAAACCTATAGGTTCAATCCATATGAACCTATGGGACATAGTAAAAAATGTATTGTCCAATATTAAAATGATTATACTTACACTAAAAAATCATTTGTCCTTTACCTGAAATTTAACTGGATATCTTGCATTTCTATTTGTTTCATCTGGTGACCCCATTTCTGGGTAAATCTCTGCTGCCCTGTGGGCTGGGAACAATAATGCTCATTCTTGTTCCTCTATGGCTGGGACAGTGCTTGACACTCACTCACAGGTACTTAAAGTGTTTGCAGAATAGATGAACTGAAACCACCTACATCTCTGCAGCCAGCCTGCTCCTTGCAGCCACAAAAACCCTCTGGAGGTCCACCAGATGTCTATGAAGCCTTGGCTGCTTCTCCCCATGACTCTGGTCCATGAGGAGGAGGGGATGGGGCAATGTCATTTGGTAAATATCAGATATGGAGAGAAGCCAGGAGCAAGAGTAATAGTGAAAAAAGGGGATTTGCAAGGGCCAAATAAGTAAAGAAGCAACAATAAAATATTTGGGCCAGAAAAGTGTTCTCTAGATATGAGGCTGACAAATGTTGCTGATGAGTAGGCTTCTTACCACAAGGACTCTCTCTTATACACAATCTTCCTTGTTTTTAAGATTTGAATATTAAAGAGATTGGAATACCAGACTGCCTTACCTGCCTCCGAAGAAACCTATATGCAGGTCAAGAAGCAACAGTTAGAATCAGACATGGAACAATGGACTGGTTCAAAATTGGGAAAGGAGTATGTCAAGGCTGTATATTGTCACCCTGCTTATTTAACTTCTATGCAGAGTACATCATGCAAAATGCTGGGCTGGATGAATCACAAGCTGGAATCATGATTGCTGGGAGAAATATCAGTAACCTCAGATGTGCAGATGATACTACCCTTATGGCAGAGAGCAAAGAGGAACTAAAGAGCCTCTTGATGAAAGTGAAAGAGGAGAGTGGAGAAACTGGCCTAAAACTCAACATTAATAAAACTAAGATCATGGCATTCCGTCCCATCACTTCAAGGCAAATAGATGGGGGAAAAATGGGAACAGTGGCAGATTTTATTTTCTTGGGCTCCAAAATCACTGCAGATGGTGACTGCAGCCACGAAATTAAAAGATGCTTGCTCCTTGGAAGCAAAACTATGACAAAATTAGACAGCATATTAAAAAGCAAAGACATTACTTTGCCGACAAAGGTTCACCTAGTCAAAGCTATGGTTTTCCTAGTAGTCATGTACGGAAGTGAGAGCTGGACCATAAAGAAAGCCGAGTGCTGAAGAATTGATACTTTTGAACTGTGGTGTTGGAGAAGACTCTTGAGAATTCTTTGGCCAGCAAGGATATCAAATCAGGCAATCCTAAAGGAAATCAACCCTGAATTTTCATTGAAAGAACTGATGTTAAAGCTGAAGCTCCAATACTTGGGACACCTGATATAAAGAGTTGACTCATTAGAAAAGCGCCTGATGGTAGGAAAGATTGAAGGCAGGAGAAGGAGGCGACAGAGGATGAGATGATTGGATGGCACCACTGACTAAATGGACATGAGTTTGAGCAAACTCTGGGAGATAGTGAAGGACAGGGAAGCCTGGCATGCTGCAGTCCATGGGGTCACAACATGACTTAGCGACTGAACAACAACATAACACAGGAGAAATGAGATGGGGTGGTAATGAAGAGTCTCCAAGGTAGCCAGCCACAAGATGGACAAGAGAGGACCGTCCATTTCTAGCCATCAATCCTCCTGGGTTTGTCACAGAGTTTTGCCAACAGGGAATTAGGACAAGATTTGGTTCCAGCAGTTTGAAAGGTTGGAAAATGGTAGACAGAAGTTTGAGTTTATAATTAACATTCACTGTCCTTTACTTCCCCTCTTGGTTTCTATATTTATTATAAATAGGAGAGAATTCTTCAAAAACAAAGATCTTTTAGAGACAGAAACTCTGCATTCCTCTTAGAGCAAAGAAATGTATTGTGAATGTGAGACAATGGGTGGAGAACAGAGCCACTGGTTCTGTGTGCATTTATTTGTAGGGGCTGGAGGTGGGGGCAGGGAGTTGGGCTCGCGCAGGGGGATTGTTATTTCTTTTCCATTTGTCACTTTTAACTCCAGACGTAATTTTACAGAAATCTTTGTCAGAGTTCTATAATCCCCTAAATATTAACTTGGCTTTAACTCAACATGCCACATTACAAGAGGCTCAGATGATTTCCAGTCTGAGCAGTTTTTGGTGTTTGTTGCCAAGTTAAAGTTTTTAAAAGCAGCTCTAGGGATACCCAGGAGGGGCAGAAAAAGCCCAATTATCTCCCTCTTGTGTGAACAAGACTTCCCCTTAGGAATTAATTGGTCCATGGGCAGCTCACTCCTCTCACTAAGCTAGGAGATGAGACTACAAAGCTGGCAGTGATGGAGAAATTGGCAGCCTCTTTTCCTGGTGTCTTAAATCAAAGAAAAATATATTAGTTAATGTTTGATGAGCTTGGCTTATGATTCCATATCCAGGATATGTATTTTGCAGAGTTGAGCTTGTTAGAGAAGTAGGAGAACATAATGGATCAAATCCACATAGGAGTCCTAAATCTTAGGATGTTATGTTTCCTACTCTTCAGCAATTTCTTGGGTCATCAATCATCATAAGAATGACAGATGATCTCGCAGCTCCACAGCACTGCCATCTGTTTGGGGACTGAAATGAGTAAAGCCTCTGGAAAAGCTATACTTGAACACTAAGGGAAAGGACAATGCTGAATCTAAATTCTCGGTACTCTCTTTTGCCTCGGACTGCCTTGGTGGGTAAGAGCAGAGATTAGAAGGTGCCCAGTTATATGGGCACCAGAATGAAGAACTTTGCTGAAACAAAGTGACTCCATGGTTTATTTCAACCACAACAAGGTTCTTTAGGAGCTTCAACAGAAGGGATGGTGGGGAAATAGACTGAATATGGACTTCCAGGAAAAAGACCAAGTTTTATGACTCTAATCTCCTGTTTATTAGTGACAGGCAAATCCCTTTATGTCTTTTCTGTCATCTAAAAATGGGATCAAGGTTACTGCATCACTCGATTGCTGAAAGCATTATAGGATATGAGTTTGACAGTGTAGCCCATACAGAATGGGCATGGCTATGTAACGCAGTAAAACCCTAGGTGGCTATTGCCCAATGCAGACCTTTGATACCACAAGAAGGCAGCTTGTACAGGTAATGCCAAGCCTGGAAGATGAGCTTCTCCTTTTCTAAGCCAGGAAGGACCATACAGTTCTCTCCTACCCCTGCAGCATCCTAAAGGCTGTGGACTACAGGAGAGCAATGCTCCCTACTGTGTGAGCATACAAGAGCTGGAGTATTGAAATGGTTGATTTTAAAAAATTCCCTGAACTTCAAGTATGAATTCTGAGCAATTGCAGACATAGAAAAAGAATATTTTGCTAAAAGAACAAAAGTTTAAAAGTCCTGATACAAGGAAGTGACTACTCATACAGATGCACGGTCATTTGGTCACTTTTCTTGTAACCAACATGAGAAGGAATGGGACACAGAAAAAGATCAGCAAAAAGTGCAGACCCCTGCCTTTGCTGCTCAGAGCGATGTTGCTGGATCAGCAAATCAGCATCTCCTTAGAGGTTGCTGGACAGGCAGCATCTCAGGCTCCATCCCAGACCTGCTGAATCAGAGTGCCCTTAACCCAATCCCCAGGTGTTCCAGTACACATTCAAGGTTGAGAAGCACTGGCCCAGGCACTGGAAGAACAGAATCTGAATTAGACCAGGGCAGAGGCACTTTCTATTGAGCAAAGCTGCTGAGGGTTTCACCACGTCTGCAGTGATATGAAACTTAAAACAATAAGCTGGATATTATTTGGAGTTGGAGTGTGGTAAGCTGTATGTAGCTCCCTCACATTCAATAGCTTTATCCGCCTCAAGCTTTCCAGGGTCTTTATTGATTCCAAGGTAAATGTACCTTTTCACTTTTTGCCCCTGATAGATACTGCTTCAGATGGACCCCAAATTTGTAGTCAACACTCCCAAGCCTAGAATGGGCAGACCAGGAAAGCAGCAGCCTTAGTAGAAGGCTACCAGATCCTAACAAATTGTCAGCTGAATGTGACACAAGCTACAAAAGCACTCAGTAAATTATAAAAGAGTCCAAAAATACAAAATAGTAGTGTCATCAGAACACTCTGAATCAAGTGTGAGAACTGTAGAGACAACACACTCCTCTTCTAGGCCAACTTGATTTTCTGGGAACATGAGCAGGTAATGGGGGCTGGTGGTGAGGATTAAGGAGAGGGTGTCTGCAACCACTGGGCCTGCAGAGGGAAAAGGTAAGACATGTCATTCACCATCATTTGATACTGGAAGAGCAGGGCCATGGTTAATTATCCTTTTGATACATCCCCTTATCCCGTCTGCCCATTCTATTATTAAGCAGACCCTCTGCTATCTCCATTTCACAGATGGAGGAGCTAAGGAACAAAGATGTCGAGTAGTTTATTAAGGATCAACTAGCAAGCCCAGCCTTCAACACAAGTATCTGCCTCCAGAGCTCACCCACTTCACACCCTCTCCCACTGCCTCTCAGTAGATGTTTCCTACAGGTTGCCTCTGACTCTACCCCAGGAAGAAGAACACATGTTTGGGGATTGGTGATAACATCGTAATCAATATGAATTATTGTATGCTAATATCTCTGAGTAACATCCTGTGGGAATACACCAGACAGAGCTAACATATAATTGCTGAGCAACCCTTTACAGGTAACTAAAAAGTAAATGTTGGTGTTCCCTTTAACAAAATGGGCTTCCGTGAGAGCTCAGTTGGTAAAGAAAGTGTTAGTCGCTCAGTCATGTCCGACTCATCTCCAAATCCTGTAGCCTACCAGGCTCCTCTGTTCATGGGATTCTCCAGGCAAGAATACTGGAGTAGGCTGCCAAAGAATCCACTTGCAGTGGAGGAGACACTGGTTTGATTCCTGGGTTGGGAAGATCCGCTGGAGAAGGGATAGATAGGCTACCCACTCCAGTATTCTTGGGCTTCCCTCGTAGCTCAGCTGGTAAAGAATCTGCCCACAATGCAGGAGACCTA
>SJYC01100173.1:0-18607 GCA_006408675.1 Madoqua kirkii
TGGATACTTGTCTTCAAAATAATATTTCATATTCTATTGACGTCTTAATGGAAATGCTTCCAGAGTGCTTGCTCCTATTCATTGCACAAATACAAAGAAAATACAATAATATCAGAACAAAACTAACTTTCTTCCTTTCTCTCCTTTTTTTCCACAGTTTTCATTTTTTCTCTCTTTTTATTTTAGAAACTCACAGATATATTCAAGGTCTATCTTGGTCTCATCTATTCTTATAAATTTCAAATCAACTGTGGCATAAAAGCAGTTTTTACTTAGAACACAGATAACATTATTCAGATGGAGAGGGCTTTGATAAATCAAGATTAAATCAAAAGGCCTTCTACCAGAATTCTACTAGGTCCAATGCAGAAGGCCAGAACTCATTGAGGAAGCCAGGATTCCAATGTTTTCTCCAGCTAGCTGCATAGATTTGAGCAATTTGTGTAACTAATTCTTGAATCTGTTTCTTCACTGCTGAAATGAAAATTTATGAGATGGACTGTATATTAGAACTCAATCTCTAAAAAGTCTGAATTTGCTGAGAAGGTATCAGTTTCAGAAATAAAGATCTCATTTTTTTTTTTTTTGCCAACTCTCCTAAACAGAAGATCATTAATGCTATCTTGAAAACAGAATTTGTCTATGCCCTTTGGTCTCATGTATGACTTTTCACTGTGATAATCCAGAGACCTCACCCAAGATCAATGTATACTTGATTCACCAAGACTTACATACATATCCACTGCTGTGGCATGCTACATAGTTTAGGATACATGTGTCTCTGACAATAGATAATGATCCCTTCTATTTCTCTTCCACAGAGACCTGGAGAAGGTTTTCAGGTATCTGGAGAACACTGACATAAGATCCAAGTCTATAAATGATAGAAGAAATTGCTAGCTTTTGAGCATAAAGGTTTAACACATAAGTGGTAGATGCAGAAAGCAATGAATGTTTATTGAAAATGTATTATACAAGCAATAGTCTCTTGTAGTAAATCTTTAGAAAACCTGATGAACTGAGAAATTGCCTTGAAGCATCCATTTGTGCCTGCTACATCTTTAGGACATCCAAAAACCCTGGGGTTACTGTGAAGTTTCTCTGAATCACAGTGGATAGAATGGAACTGGTCTGTCTCTGCAGTTTACATGACCTTGGGTCTCAAGCATACAACATAATACATTCATTAATAATAAGGGATGGTGAGGAGGAACTATTTGAAAATAAACCTTGGATTAGTCCAGACCAAAATTCTGTGTTGAAGTCCCTTGAAACTACAGCCCAAATATTTTTTATTTTTATTATTTCATAATCAAAATCAATTTGTTAGTTGGTTGCATTTCTGATTATATACATATATATATGAAGTTGTGTCCGACTCTTTGTGACCCCATGTACTCTGTCCATGGGATTTTCCAGGCAAGAGTACTGGAGTGGGTTGCCGTTTCCTTCTCCAGAGGATCTTCCTGACCCTGGGCTAGAACCCAGGTCTCCCACTTTGTAGGCAGATACTTTACCGTCTGAGCCACCAGGGAAGTCCTATATACATGTATGTATGTATGCATGTATGTGTGTGTGTGTGTGTGTGTGAAATCATACGTGTGTGAAATTACATATATATACATACACATATTTATACCACATATATGTATGTATAATATAAAATTATATGTGATACTTTTCATTTAAAATTTAAACCGTGTACAAAACATGTAAGTCATCCAAAATCCTACCTCAAAGAGATAAGAAATATTCTCCTTTTGGTGTTTAATTTTAAATTGTCAATCTTTTCAAATATAGCCAGTATTCTGAAAAGGAAATATGAACGTATTAAAAAGCACCCGGTAGCTAATCTTTTAATGAGGCGGCACACCATGCTTGGAGTTTGCAAAATCAACCACAATCGTCACTTAAACATTGACAGGAAGCTCTTTATCCTGAGGAAAATGATATTCAGACAGGGTAGGGATTTTCTTGGTGGTCTAGTGGTTGAAATTTCACCTTCCAATGCAGGAGGCTGGGGGAGGGGCCGGAAGGTGACGGATTCCTGGCAAGGAAGAAGCTAAGATTCCACATGCCTCATGGCCAAAAAGGAAACAAACAAACAAACAAAAATCAAAACATAAAACAAAAACAATGTTGTAGCAAAATTAATAGTCTAAAAATGGGCCACACCAAAAAAAATAAAAAAATAAAAAACATGTTCCTGATCATCAGGGATAGTAAGTGGAAGGGCAACACACAAATATAAAATCCCCAAAATGGAGTCCAAGCCCTTTCCGCTGCTCTGGGCTGGGCTGCTCACTAGTGAGCAGTATCCTGGAATCATTTCCATTCCTTTGTCAGATGGAGCCGGTTTGTATTCTAGACACATTGATACTTTTTGTACCTCAAACTAATACCCTTTTAAATATCCACTTAGTAATTATATAATGGAAACAGGAAAAACTGATTTTTGGTTAACGTAATATATGCGTAGAAACGAAATTAATGTGCTGATTCACTTGAGGAACTAAAGCAATGCCAACATTCTTTAAAATTTTAGCAAAACATGTTCTGCCTCCCAGGGTTTTGTGCTTTCTGCTTGTCATTCTTTTGCTGTTTCTCAAGCTACACTACTTTGCAGGAGGCAAATTAAAGGGCTTTAACTCTAGATGTGAACATTATTGTTTGTTCCCAGTAAACAGAATCGCTTGATGCATTCATGGAGTTCAGAATTTCAGCAGAATTGGACCTCATATGCAAGTGAGAAAATATGGAGCAGAGATGAGTTTCTGTTGGCAAAAGTTTTACAAATTTCTAATATAAGATGGTATCTGCTTCTGTAGAAGTAGATTCAATATTTTATATGATCGCTGGGTTGAAAAATAATAAATGGTAGCTTTGCAACTTATCTAGCTTGTCTGGTTATTAGGATGAGACAGAATCTCAACAGGAGTTCTGCAGTCATACTGGAAGAAAAATAATACCTATTACTGTTTAGAAGGAGAGCAAAAGTATAGCATGAGAACATAGCATTATGAGAAACAGTCACAGTTTCAGTTCAGTTCAGTTCAGTCACTCAGTCGTGTCCAGTTCTTTGCAACCCCATGAATCGCAGCACGCCAGGCCTTCCTGTCCATCACCATTTCCCAGAGTTCACTCAAACTCAAGTCCATCAAGTTGGTGATATCATCCAACCATCTCATCCTTGGTCGTCTCCTTTTCCTCCTGCCCCCAATCCCTCCCAGCATCAGAGTCTTTTCCAATGAGTTAGCTCTTCTCATGAGGTGGCCATAGTACTGGAGTTTCAGCTTTAGCATCAGTCCTTCCAAAGAACACCGAGGGCTGATCTCCTTTAGAATAGACTGATTGGATCTCCTTGCAGTCCAAGGGACTCTCAAGAGTCTTCTCCAACACCACAGTTCAAAAGCATCAATTCTTTGGCACTCAGCCTTCTTCACAGTCCAACTCTCACACCCATACATGACCACTGGAAAAACCATAGCCTTGACTAAGCAGACCTTTGTTGGAAAAACTAATGTCTCTGCTTTTCACTATGCTATCTAGGTCACAACTTAGGGAATCCTAAATAGTGGTGAAGTTTCCTCTCCAAGCATCTGTAATCTAGTTAAAAATGAGCGATCCTTCTAATACACTACATTTTCCTAAGTCCTTGCTTTGCTGCACCCCTTTGCCTTCTTTTCCCCAATCTTAATATCAATCTCCTGAAATTCTCTTTTTCTAGGAATTCCCTGGATGGATTGCTTTCATGAATGAAAGCTTTCATTCATTCAACAAATGATAAATGAAGACCTGCTATCTATCTCTAGCATTCTAAATCTCAGCTTTTAAGGAGCCTAGGATTATCTTAAAGGGCTTTCTAAAATTAAAATATCTTTTATTTCATTAATTTTTCAGGCACTTTATCGCTGGAGTCTATGGTGCTCAAAAGAGCACTGTTTTGAAGCATATGAGAAAAAACTAAATAAGGCAATGGATGATGAAGAGAGTGTAGACTGAAACTGCAGTGTTCTTGGCCTTTAAATAATGGGTCAGTTGGGCTTCTCTGGTGGCTCAGATGGTAAAGAATCCGCCTGCAATGTGGGAGACCTAAGTTTAATCCCTGGGTCGGGAAGATCCCCTGGAGGAGGGAATGGCTACCCACTGCAGTATTCTTGCCTGGAGAATTCCATGGACAGAGGAGCTGGCAAGCTACAGTCCATGGAGTTACACAGAGTCTGACAGGAGAGTTGTTTACTTGCTAAGTTCTGTCTGACTCTTTGTGACCCGATAGACTGTAGCGTGCCAGGCTTCCCTGTCCTTCACTATCTCCCAGAGTTTGCTCAAACTCACATCCATTTTGTCAATGATGCCATCCAACCTCCTCATCCTCTGTCATCCCCTTCTCCTCCTGCCTTCACTCTTTCTCAGCATCAGGGTCTTTTCCAATGAGTCGACCCTTAGCATTTGCTGTCCAAAGTATTGGAGCTTCAGCTTCAGCATCAGTCCTTCCCATGAATATGCAGGGTTGATTTTATTTAAGATTGACTGGTTTGATCTCCTTACTGTCCAAGGGACTTTCAAAAGTCTTTTCCAGCACCATAATCTGAAAGCATCAATTCTAAATAACTGATGCAGTTCTTAATTTTCCTTCACACCAGACATGTCCTTTAGTGTTGGAACTTTAGTTCCAATTACAAGGACCACTGGATCATTCTTAGGAAGTGAGTAATCCACATTTATGTTGGTGTTGGGGAATGATTGCTTTCTTCATGAACAAAGCAAGAATCTGGACAAATAAACATAAAACATGTTAAAAATGAGACCATCTTGTCTACTGGTTAAGCTATCTAGGTCACTGAGTTATACAGACCTTTGTAAAGGTGCAAATTTCACCTCTGTAACACACCAATTGTGAAAATCTGGGAGAGTTGTTCAGTCTCTTCAAAAGTCAGTTTTATCATTTGCAAAATTACAATAATAACAGAACTCATAAAATAGTTGGGAAGATTCAATATAGTGATGCCTGTGGAGCACTTAACCAAGGCCAGAAGAAGGCAGGTGTTTCCAATAATTTTGAGTTATATATAGCCCTTTCCCAAAGAAAGGAAAGTGGATGCCTCTACATTGCTTAAAGACTACACATAGTTGTTCAGGTATTTTGGATGAAGACAAGGTAAGATTTTGGGGAAAACATTTGGAATTTTGAGCTCAGATAGAAATTAGTAGAACAATGGTGCCCCAAGACCATAATGGTCAAAAACCTGATTAAACTCAGCATTCAGTATTGTGTCAAAGATTCGACCTCAAAATCTCTCTCCTACTCAGACTCAGGAGATTTTATTCTATTTTTTATGTATTAACTTTTTTAAATTGAGGGATAATTGCTTTACAGAATTTTTCTATTTTCTGTCAAACCTCAACATGAATCAGCCATAGGAATACATATGCCCCCTCCCTTTTGAACTTACCTCCCATCCATCTCCCGTCCCATCCCACCCCTCTAGATTGATACAGAGCCCCTGTTTGAGTGTTCTGAGACATGCACCAAATTCCCGTTGGCTATCTGTCTACGGTGATATAAGTTTCCCTGTTACTCTCTCCATACATCTCAGCATCTCCTCCTCTCTCCCCATGTCCATAAATCTGCTCTCTATGTCTGTTTCTCCATTGTTGCCCTGCAAATAAATTCTTCAGTACCATTTTTCTAGATTCTATATACATGCATTAGTGTATGATATTTATCTTTCTCTTTCTGACTTGCTTCACTCTGTATAATAGGCTCTAGTTTCATCCACCTCATTAGACTGACTCAGATGTGTTCCTTTTTATGGCTGAGTAATATTCCATTGAGTATATGTACCACAACTTCTTTATTCGTTCATCTGTTGATGGACATCTAGGTTGCTTCCATGTTCTAGCTATTGTAAGTAGTGCTGCAATGAAAAATGGGATATGTGTGTCTTTTTCAATTTTGGTTTCCTCAGGGTATATGCCTAGGAGTGGGATTGCTGTGTCATATAGTGGTTTTATTCCTAATTTTTTAAGGAATCTCCATACCATTCTCCATAGATTTTATTTATATATACACTTCATGGAAACTTAAAAGTGAAAGTGTTAGTCGCTCAGTCATATCCAACTCTTTGCGACCCCATGGACTGTAGCCCACCAGACTCCTCTGTCCACGGAATTCTGCAGGTAAGAAGACTGGAGTGGGTTACCATTCCCTTCTCCAGGGGATCTTGAGCTTCACTCTGTATAATAGGCTCTAGTTTCATCCACCTCATTAGACTGACTCAGATGTGTTCCTTTTTATGGCTGAGTAATATTCCATTGAGTATATGTACCACAACTTCTTTATTCGTTCATCTGTTGATGGACATCTAGGTTGCTTCCATGTTCTAGCTATTGTAAGTAGTGCTGCAATGAAAAATGGGATATGTGTGTCTTTTTCAATTTTGGTTTCCTCAGGGTATATGCCTAGGAGTGGGATTGCTGTGTCATATAGTGGTTTTATTCCTAATTTTTTAAGGAATCTCCATACCATTCTCCATAGATTTTATTTATATATACACTTCATGGAAACTTAAAAGTGAAAGTGTTAGTCGCTCAGTCATATCCAACTCTTTGCGACCCCATGGACTGTAGCCCACCAGACTCCTCTGTCCACGGAATTCTGCAGGTAAGAAGACTGGAGTGGGTTACCATTCCCTTCTCCAGGGGATCTTGCCAACCCATGGAGCAAACCCAGGTTTCCTGTATTGCTGGCAGATTATTTTTCATCTGAGCCAGAATTAGAAACATCTTTTTGAGAAATAAATTGAAGGAAGAGTAGTAATGCCACCCAAACACCAGGGAGCGCTCCAGTTTCTGTTGTAAATTGAAAAGATGAAAGGAATATGTCAAAACATGTTGTGTGTGTGCTTAGTCAGTCATGTCTGACTATCTGTGACCCTTTGGAATGCAGGCCTCCAGGCTCCTCTGTCCACGGGATTTTTCAGGCAACAATGTTAGAGTGGATTTCATTTCCTTCTCCAGGGGATCTTCGCTACCTAGGGATCAAATCTGTGTTTCCTATGTCTCCTGCATTTCATTGAGTCAACAGGTAAGCCCTCAAAATGTGCTAGTGGTCAAGACAGATTTTGAAATAATTCATTTTTGTGGTTTATATTTAGAGTTTGTCACAGTTCTATTTCCTATGTCTTTGTCTTTCAAAAGTGAGCCACAGAGAGGGAAAGACAGTGTAAGTCTATTTCTAGCTGTTGAGGATAACAGTTGTATAATATGACTCATACCGCATAGATTAAAACAAAACACAAAAATCTTTTTTCCATACTCTAGTTTTAAGGGTCACTTCCAAGTCATTTACAAGCAGGAGATAATGTGTCTATATAAACAAAATAGAGAAGAAAGTATTTGCTGAATCTTGGCTTCTGAAATTACTTTAAATAATTCAGTCTCTTTCTCCCTGAAATGACTTATCCTTCATTTAACCTTTCATGGAAAGACAGGTAAGATCATGTCTGCCCTATTTTTATTTATTCATTCAGCAAATATTTATTGTGCATGTACTAGGTATAGGACACTGGGAATTAGGAAATTCATAAACATCAACCCTGGTCCCTCACATAAAAATCACCTGACATTGTCTCTGCCTCAAAGTGACATTTAAAAAGTCACATTTTAGGAGAGAGAAGCAGACAGTGGACATCTGTAGAGGCAAACATATGAGAAGCTGAATATGCAGATGATAAAGGTCAAAATATATAAAAGTGAAACTCTGGCCCACAACCTACAGCAACCTGCCTAGGAGAGCAACTCTTTCATTTACAATAAGTTGTTGAGAAAGCCAGCCTACTATAAGTCAGATTTGCAGAAGTCAAACAGCTATTTCTAGCACCTGTCCTGGAAACTGAACAATAATTTCCTTAACAAATGGCCCCGAATGATCAGGACGTGATTAATAACTGACAGCTTCTTTAGTGTTTATCCCTGCTTCCAACTTAAGACCAATCAGAGAAAGCCATACACGTACCCATAACCAATCAGATCAGATGTCTCACTTCTAGCTAGCCTGCCTCCTGCTTCCCCTGGCCAGCAACCTCTCCTCCAGGCATACCCGAAGACCTCCTTTTTCACTTATAAACTTTTCCTTTCCTCCGCCCACCTCTGACTCGGCAGAAAAGCACAAATGGCAGTGACTGACTTTATTGCTATAGCAAGCTCTGATAATCAGATTTCGTTGTTCTCTTTTGGTTGGTCTTCATTTATTTCCACATATGAAATAATGCCTGTGCTCAGTCATTCAGTCATGTCCGACTCTGTGAACCCATGGACTGTAGCCCGCCAGGCTCCTCCGTCCATGGGGACTCTCCAGGCAAGAATACTGGAGTGGGCTGCCATGCCCTCTTCCAGGGGATCTTCCCAACCCAGGGATTGAACCCAGGTCTCTTCTTTACCATCTGAGCCACCAGGGAAGCCCATTTCTACATAGACAGTATGACAAACTAGGAGAAAACTCATTCATAAAAATAAATCAGAATTGGAACTCCCCTGGTGGTCCAGTGGCTAAGATTCCATGGTCCCAATGCCATGGGTTCTATCCCTGGTCAGGGAACTAGATCCCACATGCTGCAATGAAAAGTTTGTCTGCCACAACTAAAGATCCTGGATGCTGCATCAAGACCTGGCACAGTCAAATAAAAAAAAAAAATCGTAGCATCACTAAATGGGAAAAACTACACAGTAAAAAAAAAAATCAGAATCAAGGAATAGGAGTAGCTGTGGAGAAAAGGGTTTATTTTATGTAGAGCAGTCAGTCAGGACTTATTGAGCAAAGACCTAAACAAAGTGTGGGTCTGAGCCATCTGGGTACCCAAAAAGAGTATACCCATACAGAGGGGAGAGTGAGGCAGCTCGGAAGGGGAAGCTGCCATGCAGTTTGACTAATTCACATTTTCACCATCCCTTGGCAATAGAGACAAAGGAGAGTGTGGCTGGTGTGAGTTCAGAGAGGTCATGATCTCTTAGAGTAAGAAGAGGTGTCTCTGGAGCTCTAGGCAGAGGGACGACAGGTCTGACTTTGTTTGCAAAGGCCTGCCCTGGCTGTTGTATGTACGGGGCACAAGGGTAGAAGCTGGGAGAGCAGATTGCTGAGATGTAGACAGAAGATGACATCCAGGAAATAATGGCCGAAATGGGAAAAACCCCTTTGTCTCTGGATATGTTTGAAGGCAAAACTGATACATGTATTGATAAATGGAACATGAAAGCTGAAATAAAAGAACATGATAAAAAGCAAAACTTTTGGATTGGTGAACTCAGAAGGAGAGCTGCCCTTGAGAAGGGGATAAGCACGTCTTGGATGGCTGTTTGCAGCAATTGGTCATGTGGTTGTAGTTGTGCTGATCTTGAGATGCGTGTAAGGTTTTCAGGGGAAATTGAGGAGAGCGCCAGACTGAGAATAAAAAATATGGGTGCTGACAGCATGCTTATGGGAATTAGATCCAGCCTTTGGCCACTCTGGGACACCGCGGTGTTTAGAGACTAGGCGAATGAGGAAACTCTCACAAAGAAGGATGACTGAAATTGATCAGAGAGAAAGGATAAGAAGCAACAGAGAGCATGGCACCTCTTACACAAAGAAAGCACTGCAAGAAGAAGGAAGTTGTCAGCTGGGACAAATCGGATCAGTTTAAGCAGCATGCGAACCGAGAATCGATGATGGAATTTAACAATGTAGGCATCATCAGTGGCTTTTAGAATACATTTTTTTTTTGGAGTTGTGAAGAATAAAATAAAATATTTGAAGAGAATGGAATGAAATACATTAAAGGTAGCAGAAAGAGGAAACTCTCCCATCAATTTTTAGTTGATGAAACAAGTGAGAAATGGCATTAAGAAGGGATTGTAGGGTCAGGGAGAAAGTTGTGTGTGTGTGTGTGTGTGTGTGTGTGTGTTTAGTTTGCTTATACTGCAATGTGTGCGCTAGTCACTCAGTTGTGTCTGACTCTGCAATTCCATGGACTATAGCCTTCCAGGCTTTTCTGGCTATGGACTTTCCCAGGCAAGAATACTGCAGTGGGTTGTCATTTCCTCCTCCAGGGAATCTTTCCAACCCAGGGTTCAACCTAGGTCTCCCGCATCGCAGGCGGATTCTTCACCATCTGAGCCACCGGGGAAGGAGTTACATTCAAACCTATATTGCAATAGGTTTAAATATTTATGGTTGGCAGGATAATGGCCCATCTGAAATGCTTAAGTCCTAATCTCCAAGACCTCTTTCAAATATGTCACCTTACATGGCAAAATTGATTTTGCAGATCTGATTAAGGATAATTGTGATGCAGGAGAGATGATCTCATAGTGTGCAGGTGGAACCAATGTAATTATTATTGTGAAATCTTGGCTTCCCTGGTGGCTCAGATGGTAAAGGATCTGCCTGCAGTGCAGGAGACTCAGGTTTGATCCCTGAGTAGGGAAGATCTCCTGGAGAAGGGAATGGCTACCCACTCCAGTATTCTTGCCCGGAGAATCCCATGAAAAGGAGCTTGGTGAGCTACAGTCCTTGGGGCTGCAAAGAGTCAGAAAGACTCACTGACTAAGCACACAGGACGTAATTATTATCCAGACAGACCCAATGCAATTAATGGAGTCCATTTAAGGGTAAGAGGGATGCATAAGGGCTGTAGAAAGAGAAATGATGAAAGTGGGAAAGGGAGACACAGACAGAGAGACAGAGAGATGAGATGCCAGAAACCTGTGTGTATTTATGTACTTACGCACTTGAAGATAGAAAAAGAGTCATGAGCCAAGCATGCTGATAGCCTCTAGAAGGCAGAATAGAAAAAAGAAGTAAATTCTTCCCTGCAGCCTCTAGAAGATACACAACTCTGCAAATCTATTTTGGAATTCTGGTCCTCAACACTGGGAGATAGCAAATTAGTAGTCTTTTAAGCCACTAAATGTGTTGTGATTTGTAACAGCAGTAACAGGAAACTAACAGTGCTATTGAGAATGATGCAATCGAGAGGGGAGATGATAATGCAGGAAGGAGATGACCACCATCCAGAGGAATGGCTTTCAGTCTGTATCTTTGAGATGTCAAATAGGATCTTATACGCAGGGGGTAGTCATAGGGTTTCATTAATAGTATAAAAGTCAGTTGCAATCACTTGAAAGATTCAGTGGCAGAATAATTTCCCCTGTTTTTTCACTGCGGTAAAAATCAATGCCATCAGCCAAAATTAGAGAAGTGGGTAGAGATGTTGAAGAAAAGTAGACAACAGTCCTTTAGGAATGTGGGCAAATAACAGACTAGAGAAGAGTAATGTGATTGCAGGGAAGAAATCAGAAACTACTAGAGGTTTGTGGCAGTGGATTGTCTGTTTTAATTTTTTTCTTCTGTCATATTTAGCCTCCTGGATTTACTACAGAGTCTAAGGAGAGTTGGATTTAAACAAATTTGAGTTTTCGCCAGAGGTAAAACAGAAAACTGGGGTTAGAAAGTGAGGGTGAGCACTTCCCTGATGGTCCAGTGGTTAAGACTTCACCTTCCAATGCTGGGGGTACAAGTTCGATCCCTGGTCAGAGAGGTAAGATCCCAAATGCCTTCCACCAAAAACCTGAAACATAAAACAGAAGCAATATTATAACACATTCAGACAAGTGGCATGAGTGGTAAAGAACGCACAGCCAATGCAAGAGACACAGGAGACTATGGTTCAATCCCTGGTTTGGAAAGATCCCCTGGAGGAGGGCATGGCAAGCCACTCCAGTATTCCTGCCTGGAGAATCCTGTGAAAAGAGGAGCCTGGTGGGCTATGGTCCATATTTTTGCAAAGAGTCAGACACGACTGAAATGACTTAGCACACAGGCACCACATTCAAAAGAAAAAAAAAAATGAAGGAGGACGTGGGGATATGATGAAAGCTGGGCTTCCCTAGTGGTTCAGTTGGTAAAGAATCTGTCTGCAATGCAGGAGACCTAGGTTCGATCCCTCAATTAGGATGCAGAGAAAGAAATGGCAACCCAATTCAGTATTCTTGCCTGGAGAATTCCATGGACATAGGAGCTGGGCAGTCCATGGGGTCACAAAGAGTCAGACACGACTACGTGACTAACTTTCACTTTTTCATATGTGTGACTTTGTATATGTGCGTGTATATGTATATATATCTCCTGTGTTTCCAATGGTCTTGTTTTCAGCTCCATCTCAGCCACTCGCTTTCATGGTACGCAAATGTATTTATACTATATATGTATATGTGCACACACACACACACACACACACACACACATAGTAAAAATGAATGATATGTAATCTGGAATTGACTTCTTTCTCAGCAAAGCGAGATGGTAACTTCAGCTGTTTTATGGTATATTATGGAAATTTCCATCATTATCACACATTAAGCCTTCATTTTTTTAGCACCAAGACAATTGAATTAATTATTTTGCTAAGGAAGCTTGAGCAGAATGTTGCCTGCCTGTTGTGAAAGGAATAAGAAATAGATGAATTTCTCTCCACTCTCCTTTCCTATTGCATATGGGAAATGTTTATAGAATTCTAATTTAAAAGATTTGACAAATGGATGGACCTAGGCTGTAAGTTATGTGCAACAGTAATTTTGTTTAGAGACAGACAACTTTCCCCGCAGGTCAGATCTAAGACATCACCCTGGTCACTTAATCAACCAATGAATAAGATGTAACTGTTATGCATATACTTCTGTGATGGACACCAAGAGTTACATGCCCGGAATCTATGTTTCCTTATTTGCTAAGAGAGGGAATTTTGTTTTTTTGTTTTTTTTTGTTTTTTTTTTTTTGGAGTAGAAATCTGCTTTGTTAAAAATATGCCTCTCTCAACACTTCCTTGACCTAGTTTTGCAATGGGACCTATATCTGGCTAGTGAGACTAAGTGGGAGCCACCCAGGTCAGGCTTCAGAAAAAGTTCTGTTTTCTTCTGATGGAGGCAGACAGACTCAGGAGCTTGAGTCTTTGCTCCTTTGCACATTTTGCCCCTTTGCCTGGAGGTAACCTAGCTGTTTTGAGACTTTGAGAACAAGAGCCGCATGCTGGATCGCTGTGAAGGGAAAGCTAGACAGAGTCTTCATTCTCCAAGAATTATCAGAGTAGCTGTGCCAGCCCTGAGCTGCCAAACTCTACCCTTTTTAAGAGAGAAAAATAAACATCTTACTTGTTTAAGCAACATTAATTGAATATGTGCTATATGAAGCCAAGTGTAATTGCTAGCAAACATAATTTTCTTCCAAGATACAGTTTACAAAATGCCTTCATTTATCTTTAGCGAAAAGTCCCCCCAAAAGTCATTTAATCAGTGGATTACATGAACTATGTTTCAGTTATATTTATGCTCATTCATACAATGGAATACAGTAGCATTATAAACATGATAGAAGATGGAAATGGCAACCAATTCCAGTATTCTTACTTGAGAAACCCCATGGACAGAGGAGCCTGGCAGGCTACAGTCCATGGGTCACAAAGAGTTGGACACAGCCGAGACACTGAGCAACAACAATAAGTGGACATTGATGTGTAATGACATAAAAATGCTCATGATAGCATATTAGATGGAGGGAAAAAGGGTGGACAGAAGTTTGGTCCAACTTGTTTTCATCTAAATCTTATCCATTTTTGTTTTTCCTTTTCAAATCTATTGTGGTGAGTCAGGGTTGTAGTAAAGGGAGGGGAGATATATCCAAAGAACCTCTCTGTGGAACATCAAGATGACGATAGTCATCAAAGTCTGGAATAAGTGGTGAGTACCGTAACGAAGGAAAGCAACATGGGGTTATCCTTGAAATCTCAAAAACCAACTTAAAATTTTTTAATCATAATATTATTTCTTCTTCATTTCCTCTTAAAGTTATTAGCTAATGTTTTATCAAGATATACATATTACTGTAATTTTATAAAAAACAACAAAGATGTTTAACTTTCAATGTTAGAGAGATCAATTATTGATCAATATTATGTACATCGTACTTAAATTTATTAAATACACTAATGTTTAGGGACTTTTGGGAAAAACTTTTTAAAACTCAGAAGCCCTTCAGTCTCCAATTATTTTTCACTTTGGAGTCATGTATTCACAGTCAAAAATCACTTCATAATCTGGCTTCTGAAGTTCACATGATATGCACCCAGGATTTCTGATTTAGGTCAGATGGTAAAGAATCTGCCTGCAGTACAGGAGATCCAGATTCAATTCCTGGGTTAGGAAGATCTCCTGGAGGAGGAAATGGCAACCTAGCCAGTACTCTTGCTGGGGAGAATTCCATGGACCAAGCAGCCAGGTTGGCTTCAGTCTATGGGGTCTCAAAGAGTAGGGCACAACTGAATGACTAACACAACTCAACAATGCACCAGGGAATACTGTATGTTCATGTGTTTTTTTAAATGCTCTTTAATTACTAGATATTTTATCATAAGGAATAAGTAAAGTGTGAGTGTCCTGAATTCATGGGCTCTGCATCTGAGCAACTGCATAAGCAGTTAACACTTCTGTTTACAAATAACTGTAAAACACCAGGAGCCCACCTGATGTAAAGCAGAACATGGTTCAGTGGAACCTCTTACACACGCCCAGCTGGTAAGTTCTTAGGGAACCTAAATAGCTTATTTTATAACCCTTCACATCATTTGAAAAAGAGTGATGATTAATATGAAAAATAAGCACAGTGTTTACACATTTTCTACCCAAGTCACTGAGTAGTAAATTTATTGTCAGCTAAAAGCTGCACTTAAAAAAAAAAATTATGCCTACTGTCTTTGGATATTCTTTTAAAAAATGATACAATCTAGAGGTCACCACTTGATTGGATTTTGAAGGCTTTTCTCTGGGTCACACGCGTTAAGCACGGCAAAAAGAAAAAAAGCAATTTTTGCTTATCATGAAATTCATATCTAAAATACTAAGCATCTGAAAAAGAATATGTGTGTGTGTTTGTGTGTGTGTATTAGAATCACTTTACAGTTCTAAAGCTAACAGAATGTTGTAAATTAACTATACCTCAATAAAAAATGGTTATTGAAAAAAATAGAATATTGAATAAGGTAAAATCTTTTGTAATCAGAAATTCTCTTAGGCTTAACATGTGTAAGTTTCTATGCAATACTGTACATTTCCCAAATTATTACATATATCTAATTATTATTGAAAAAATTTTAAATGAGTCTACAGCTGGTTCGTGTTGCTATCTGCTATTTTCTAGGCAAAATACAGACGTGCCTGCCAGAATAATACTCATCTATTGCTTTAATAGGGCAAAACTTGAAATGCCTTAAGAATAAACTACTTTCACTGAGAGATAACTACAGATATAATTTCTATGACTGGTAAATTTAGGTGTAATCTTTTGGGAACATTATTTAATAATATCTTAGGTATAACAGAGGAAGGAACAAATAACACATTAGATTTCTATTAAACCACTCATCACACTTTACATGATGTTATTTCAAAATAAATGCAATTCACTATATTCTTTTTGAGCTTATTGTGTTTTAAATTTAAGTTGAATAATAAGATTTGCCCTTACATACAAAGTCTCTCTCAATTTTAAGATATGATTGCACTGTCTTCTAGTTTATTGTTGCTATTGAAGAAGTATCTGTCAGATCAGCAAGATGGCAAATAGGAATTTTCTATCATCATCCTCCCCACAAAATATTGATTTTGACAGCCATCGATGAATGAGAGCATCTTTTTCAGGAGTCTAGGTGAAAAGTTCCAGTACATTGAATACACACACTGAAGATGATAAGAACAGTTTCAATTTGCCCACCTGACCCTCACAGCAAAGAGTACATCTCAATATCAAGAGAGAAGCTCTTGATCAGGGGATTTCTCTTCCAGAGAAAGTGGGTGTGGTGAGTGAATGCCTGGCTTCTTCAGCCATGAGGAATACTGTCTGTCCATTTCTGTCTCACCCTACCTGGTATATGAAGTGACTGGCATGGCTGAGTGGCTGGAAGACACAGGGGGCACAGTAAGCAAGGCTCTGCTGCTGCTGCTGCTGCTGCTAAGTCGCTTCAGTTGTGTCCAACTCTGTGCGTCCCCGTAGACGGCAGCCCACCAGGCTCAGAGCTCTTCAAAGAGCACAGATTCTACTCACTGCTTCACGGACTCCATTCTGCTTGAGTTGTATCACCTGCAGACCTCCTCCTACCCCTCAGTGCTCCATATGCCTCATCCACCCCCAAGTCATTGGTCCCCTGCACAAGTGCCTTCAGAAGTGAATGTAAGCATTTGCAGGAAGTTTGAGAGCACACACGTAAAGCAGGTCCAGCTCTGTGGAACTGGGAGAAGGCACACAGACTTGAGCATTTCAGGGTACTGTCCTAGAAGAAATAAACTGGAGGCTTGGCCTGGCTTTGTAGGAGCAGGAAAACGTACACATTTTGAGAATTGCCCCTCAAGAGGGAACAGGAGACGCGGAGCAGATGCATGCTGAGAAAATGTCTGAGTGAGTCCCTGATTCCCTTTAGATCTCTTTTGCACAGTTCTTCTGTGTATTCTTGCCACCTTTTCTTAATATCTTCCACTTCTGTTAGGTCTGTATCATTTCTGTCCTTTACTGTGCCCGTCTTTGCATGAAATGTTCCCTTGGTATCTCTAATTCCCTTGAAGAGATCTGTAGTCTTTCCCATTCTGTTGTTTTCCTCTATATATTTGTATTGTTCACTTAGGAAGGCTTTCTTATCTCTCCTTGCTATTCTTTGGAACTCTGCATTCATATAGGTCTCTTTCCTTTACTCCTTTGCCTTTCACTTCTCTTCCTTTCTCAGCTATTTGTAAGTCCTCCTCAGACAAACATTTTGCCTTTTTGCATTTCTTTTTCTTGGGGATGGTTTTGATCACCACCAGCTGTACAATGTTAGAAACCTCCACCCATAGTTCTTCAGGCACGCTGTCTATCAGATCTAATCCCTTGAATATATTTGTCACTTCTACTGTATAATCATAAGGGATTAGATTTAGGTCATATCTGAATGGCCTAGTGGTTTCCCCTATGTTCTTCAGTTTCAGTCTGAATTTGGCAATAAGGAGTTCATAATCTGAGCCACAGTCAACTGCTGGTCTTCTTTTTGCTGACTGTATAGAGCCTCTCCATCTCTGGCTGCAAAGAATACAATCAATCTGATTTTGGTCCGTATTGACTATATGGACTATATCATACAAAGTTACGATTTTTCCAGTAGTCATGTATGGATGTGAGAGTTGAACCATAAAGAAGGTTGAGTGTCGAAAATTGATGTTTTGAACTGTGATGTTGGACAAAACTCTTGAGAATCCCTTGGACAGCTAGAAAATCAAACCAGTCAATCCTAAAGGAAATCAGCCCTGAATATTCATTTGAAGGACTGATGCTGAAGCCAAAGCACCAATACTTTGGCCACCTGATGCGAAGATCTGACTCATTAGAAAAGACCTTGATGCTGGGAAAGATTGAAGGCAGGAGAAGGGAACAATAGAGGATCACATGGTTGGACGGTATCATTGACTCAATGGACATGAATTTGAACAAATTCCAGGAGATGTGAAGGATAGGAAGCCTGGAGTGCTGCAGTCCATGGGGTTGCAAAGAGTTGGACACAACTGAGCAACTGAATAAGAACAGATTCCCAAGCCAAGTTGATTGGGGAAGGTATTTCTCTCCTGAAAAACTGCTCAACATCACTAATCATCAGGAAAGCAAATTAAAACCACAATGAGGTTTCTTCTCACACTTGTTAGGATGGTTATCATCAAAAAGACAAAAAAAGTGTTGATGTGGATATGAAGAAAAGGGAGCACTTGTGCTTTATTAGTGCAAATGAAATCAGTGCACTCTCTATGAAAACAGTACGGAAGTTCAACAAAAATATTAAAAACAGAATTCCCTTCAGTTCAGTTCAGTTCAGTTCAGTAGCTCAGTTGTGTCCAATTCTTTGCGACCCCATGAATCACAGCATGCCAGGCCTCCCTGTCCATCACCAAATCCCGGAGTTCACTCAGACTCACGTCCATCGAGTCTGTGATGCCATCCAGCCATCTCATCCTCTGTCGTTCCCTTCTCCTCCTGCCCACAATCCCTCCCAGCATCAGAGTCTTTTCCAATGAGTCAACTCTGCGCATGAGGTGGCCAAAGTACTGGAGTTTCAGCTTTAGCATCATTCCTTCCAAAGAACACCCAGGGCTGATCTCCTTCAGAATGGACTGGTTGGATCTCTTTGCAGTCCAAGGGACTCTCAAGAGTCTTCTCCAACACCACAGTTCAAAAGCATCAATTCTTCGGCGCTCAGCCTTCTTCACAGTCCAACTCTCACATCCATACAATGACCACAGGAAAAACCATAGCCTTGACTAGACGGACCTTAGTCGGCAAAGTAATGTCTCTGCTTTTGAATGTACTATCTAGGTTTGTCATAACTTTCCTTCCAAGGAGTAAGCGTCTTTAATTTCACCATCTGCAGTGATTTTGGAGCCCACAAATATACAGTCTGACACTGTTTCCACTGTTCCCCCATCTATTTCCCATGAAGTGATGGGACCAGATGCCATGATCTTCGTTTTCTGAATGTTGAGCTTTAAGCCAACTTTTTCACTCTTC
>SJYC01100179.1:0-23648 GCA_006408675.1 Madoqua kirkii
AAAATGAAGATCATGGCATCCAGTCCCATCACTTCATGGGAAATAGATGGGGAAACAGTGGAAACAGTGTCAGACTTTATTTTGGGGGGCTCCAAAATCACTGCAGATGGTGACTGCAGCCATGAAAGTAGAAGACGCTTACTCCTTGGAAGAAAAGTTATGACCAACCTAGGTAGCATATTCAAAAGCAGAGACATTACTTTGCCAACTAAGGTCCATCTAGTCAAGGCTATGATTTTCCCTGTGGTCATGTATGGATGTGAGAGTTGGACTGTTAAGAAGGCTGAGCGCCGAAGAATTGATGCTTTTGAACTGTGGTGTTGGAGAAGACTCTTGAGAGTCCCTTGGACTGCAAGGAGATCCAACCAGTCCATTCTGAAGGAGATCAAGCCTGGGATTTCTTTGGAAGGAATGATGCTAAAGCTGAAACTCCAGTACTTTGGCCACCTCATGCGCAGAGTTGACTCATTGGAAAAGACTCTGATGCTGGGAGGGATTGTGGGCAGGATGAGAAGGGGACGACCAAGGATGAGATGGCTGGATGGCATCACTGACTCGATGAACGTGAGTCTAAGTGAACTCTGGGAGTTGGTGATGAACAGGGAGGCCTGGCGTGCTGCGATTCATGGGGTCGCAGAGAGTCAGACACGACTGAGCGACTAAACGGAACTGAACTGAAGAGATTTGGATTTTATCTTGAGGGCAATAGAGAATGAGAAGGAAAGATTTAATCAAGGTGGTGGCAGGTTCAGAATTTGTTTCAGCGAAATGTTTATGGTCATCAGTGGAGTAATACCACAGGTAAGCAGACATGATAAGATATTATTATTGATAAGATGATTCAAGTAAGAATGCTGAAAGGCAAACTAAGGCATAGTGATCAAGAAACATCTTTAATAAATTACAGTAAGTTGTTGATCAATGATTGGGCTCCTTGAGAAGCAGACTTTGCTGGTGGAGATTGGGGCATATTGGATTTACTGAGTGTTCCTTTCTGAGGGAAAGAAGAAAAGGAAGAGAATTGGAAATAAAAAGTCAAGTTGTAGTACAGATTCAGTGAGAGCCTAAGCTAAGCCCACAGTGAGCACTGGAGCTAGGAGGGCCCCTTAGAGTTAACCCCTACTTGGGGATAGTGGGCTAGGCCTGTACACTCCTATACTGATCAGTCAGTCATTAAATATAGACTGTCCCCTGGAGAAGGAAATGGCAATCTACTCCAGTACTCTTGCCTGGAAAATCCCATGGATGGAGGAGACTGATAGGCTACAGTCCATGAGTCGCAAAGAGTCAGACACAAATGAGCAACTAACAGTTTCATGAATGTAGAGTGATTTCAGTGAGATGGCTGTTTTCAGGAAATACCTGAAGATGGATGTAGGTGAGCATTCTCAGTAGTTGGAAGGGCATAGGAGCTCCAGAGTTTCCTACTGAGGGGCTGAGGGAAGCAAAACAAAATAAAAACCCAGGTTAATAGGCAGAGAGAGGCCTGGGTTGAAGACAAAAGATTAGAAACTTTTAACCTGACAAAATATAGTAAAAGTTATGGCTCTGGGTGAAACTCTCCAGACAGTATGTTCTAGGAGAGAAGGATATTAAGGTATATATGGAATTCTGGAACAACCAGACCAAACAAACCTGGGTTATGACACTAATGGAATGAAAAGACCAAGAATGAGCAAGTAGAGAAGAAGTAAGCAGGGTAATATAATAAAGGCAAAAGAGATAAACATTGCAGCAAGTCTTTCCTGGGTACTTCCTCAAAGTCAGATCTTTTGCACATATTCCATGAAACAATCTTCACAGAAGCCCTATGACGTTGGTATCATTATTATCTTATTATTTTTAGAACAGACAGTTTTGAGAAGTTCAAATCAGGCCAATATTCGATGGACAAGGAGTCAAGCCAAGACTGAAACAAACCTCTCTCCAAGGCATGTGCTGTTTACTACCTCAACTAGAAGATGATGGTTTATTTTGATATTTACAAAAAGGACAATTAAGTAAGAATATGAAAGTAATCTTTGAATACAATAGTGTAGATGTCCCAAATTCTGTTACATATCTCGCAAGTGGAAAATGTGAAGGTGGATCAAAAAGATATGTATGAATACATACCAGGGGCTATAGATCAGGCAGAATAGAATTTTAATATGAAAGATAATTGAGTATATTTCTATTCCAAAGGCCAACACAGAGAAATGAAGAAGCCATAGGTGCATAAAGAGATGGGGTGCCAATGGACCAAGGGCCCCTGAGGAAGTGGGAGGAAATAAGATTCACAGAAATGTTGGACAGGAAAACAATATCTCCCTTTAAAAGTCATGATGGTGTTGACAATTGGCTATGAGAAGCAAAAGAGCTGCAGCTCTTGCATTATTTATGCTTCTCAGATTCTACTTATACTTAAGATGCGCCTCCGTATTCTAAGTAAACATGTGCTCTTTCTTGTGTTTATCTGTAATACAGACAGAGTCTATCCGATGAAAAATCAAACAACTGGAAGTTGGAAACTTCTGGGACAAAATAAAGATAGGAGTTAAAAATGAGACAGAATGAGGAAGAGGAAATAGAAGTAATAAGTCAGAATAGTGTTGGCAAATCCCTGCAGGGTGGGAATGGTTAAACTTGTGTCTCAGCAATGTCAAACAAAGAGCCGAGAAAACCTTTCATCCTGAGCTGGTGTTAGGAAACTGTGAACTATACAGAAGTCATCTGTTTCCTCAATGACTCACATTTCTTTGAGTGGAAATGCTCCTTTGGTCTAGGATGGTACTAAGAAAGCAACAAAAACAGCAAATAAGATGGAAAGATGATAAATGGATGCGTAGATAGGTAGACAGATAACCCTTTTTGGAAACTTAGTTGTTTTCACATATTCTACTTAAATCAATGGGTTTTTAAAACCTGGATAGTATTGGACCACCCATTATCTCTTGGCCTATTGTTGACTGAAATGGAGGACATTTTGGAAGTGGTAATGACTCCTACCTAGAATATACTCAGAGTGGTTGCTTTCGAGTAGTTTTCATCCTTGAAATGGATTCCTTGCAGTAGAATGTGAAGACATGAGATGGAGTCATGTTCAGAATATAAGTGTTAAAACGGTCAGGGGCCAAGCCAAGGATGGATCTTTTTCATGATGCTAAGGGATTTGAATTTTTATCCTGGGGACAATAGAGGACTACTGAAAAATTTTGAGCAAGGTGGTGGCCTGTTCAGAATTTGATTCAGCAAAATCTTATGCTTCTCAAATTAAACCCACCCCCAACTCCACGTCTGAGCAATGACAGGAATGTGGTCGTCAACTGAATTTTACTTGCTTTGAAAATCTGAAAAACTATCAAGGGTATGGCGTGAAAGTCAGGGTTAGTCCCATTCACATGAAAGTTCTTAAAAAGCACCTCTATTCCCCTCTTTTTGAGTCATACTAGAAATAGGAGGTATATGTCATAAATCAGAGACAATATCTATTCCTGGATCCACTGTTGTTGCTGTTGTTTTTGCTTAGTTGCTAGACCATGTCCGACTCTTTGCATCCCCATGGACTGTAGCCCACTAGGCTCCTCTGTCCATGGAATTCTGCAGGCAAGAATACTGGAGTGGGTTGCCATTCTCTTCTCCAGAGGATCTGGGAAGCTTGGATCAGTCACTATAGAACTATTCTAGCCAAGTGCTCTGGAAACCTCACACTCCACATCTAGCAAATGGGAAACTTAAGCCTGATGACTTTGAAACTGTCTTCCAACTCTAAAAAGCTTTTTAGTATCTGGATTTAAGTAATTGCACAGCTAATCCAAAGGGTCACTTTCACACAGTGCCATAAAAATGGAATATATATTTTTTGCTTTGATAAATGTGATATATTCCAAGCTGCTGTTGAAGAAATAGCTAATGAGTATTTATAAACTAAACGTGATTTCATTAGAGAGAAAGGAATTACTCAACATATAATAATTACCAGTAAGTTCAATAATAAGTGTTTCTCCTTGCTTTCTGGATCTTTAAATTAAAAAGTATGAAATCTGAAGGTTTTGCTTAGCATGCCTCTTTTTTAAGAATACTGATGATTTTAGCAGAAATGTAGAGAATAATACCTAAATATTTATTTGACTCCAGAAGTCTTTTTTAATACCAGAATTCTTTACCCATGTTAAAGAAAGTTGTCTTAGATTGGCAGGAAATCATAGATTATCTAAAATCCAAAGTGTTTTTCAAATGCTCTCCAAGGAGTGGCGAAGTTTTGGTATTGTTTTCAGTTGTGGCTTAACGCATATATTCATACTTCAACATCAGAGTGGTTTTAAACAGGAAGTTTTCAGCTCTGTAATTAGTAGTCCACAATGGTAGCTTTGACACTTAATTACAACATTGCTTAGACAACAATAATATGAGAAATATGAACACTGAATGCAGTATTTCTGGACACACCTCTAGCTACTTCTTATTGGCTGGGAAACAATTCCATAGGACTACTAAATAATCCGTACAGAAATGTATGTATGTAGACAGGCAGCATGCATTTACAACAGATACTTCCTATTAAGTTCAGTCACTGCTCTGGAGTTGGACTAAAATGTTATGTCCAGAACAGCGATAGAACATCACTGGAGACTGCTGTAGACTCATAGGGGCCTCTCTGCTCTGAATGGTAAGCAGCTCCCGTTGCAGACTGGATCAGTCTTCAGAGCAAAGGCGATGGCATTTTATCCACTGCAAATCGCTGGACTGGTTCTTGGGTTCTTTGGCATGGTTGGGACCCTTACCACAACTCTTCTGCCTCAGTGGAGGGTATCGGCTTTTATTGGCAGCAACATTATTGTCTTCGAAAGGGTCTGGGAAGGCCTCTGGATGAACTGTGTCCGACAAGCCAAGGATAAGCTGCAATGCAAGGTCTATGACTCTCTTCTGGCCCTCCCTCCTGCCCTCGAGGCGGCCCGGGCCCTCATGTGCGTGGCGGTGGCCCTATCTGTGATTGCTCTGCTTGTTGGCATCTGTGGCATGAAGAGGATTCAGTGCACAGGCTCTAACCGGAGGGCGAAAGCATACCTCGTGGGAATTTCCGGAGTCCTCTTTATCCTGACCAGTATCTTCGTGCTGATTCCAGTGTGCTGGATGGCCAATATCATCATCAGGGATTTCTACAACCCAGCGGTCCATGTAGGTCAGAAACGAGAGCTGGGAGCTTCACTCTTCGTTGGCTGGGCCACTACCGCGGTCCTCGTCGTCGGAGGGGCTCTGCTCTGTGGGTTCTGCTGTTGCAACCGAAAGAGGCCAAGGCACAGATATTTAGCCCCTGGGCGTCATGTGCCACATACACGTAATCCAAGGCCGACAGTGATGGTGCTCAGTAGGACTTCCACCAGTTATGTCTAACACCTTCTTTCAGGTCCAGCTGTGGATTATGATCCTTGTGTTTTATAGATGCTTGCCAGAAACTGTAAGTACGCCAGGCAGGAGAATTTGCTCTGTGACTGCTCTTAAATTGAGATGAGGAGTTTAAAGGGCATATAGATTGTAGTCACCTGTGGCAGGAAGAGAAATGACTTACTTTGGACCTTCTAACCTCATGTGTATTAAATGCATTTACTATTCTGGCCTCAATCTTCAGCCAATTTGTGTAATCTACTGATAGATTCCTCTTTTTTCACTATCATATATTATCTGTTAAAAGGTCCAAATTCTGTTGCTGTTGATATGTGATAGCAATAAAACATATGCTAAAGCATAACCTATTATCTTTTCTTCAAAATATTTTTTACTAACAAGAAATATTAGCTACACGGCTAAAAGTTAGTAAACAGCTAAAACGATGGCTTCTTTCTTTTTAAAACCATTAGCTAAAAAACAATAGACATCAAATAATGCTTTTAATTGAATTTATCAAAATATGGAAATACTAGTTCAGTGAAAAGATTTGTTAATCCTTTAGGAAACTCAAATGCATTAGCAATTAAACAGTTTTAGGGAAAGTGAGCTTTGATTTCTGCTAAGATATTTAAGATGTATATAGTTAAACTTGCTGAGAATTATATATCCAAAGGAAAACAATTTGTAAGTGAAAAATAAAATATTTTCAAAACCTATGATGTGTACCTACAAGCAAACAGAATTATATGTCTTGATAAGATTCAACAGAAGGCTGTGAACACTCAATTTCCATCAAAAGTAAATACAACCCCAATTAATGAAGTAAGATCTAGGCTTTGAAGGGAAGGGTTGAATGGTTTCTGTTCCTTGTTTTATTCGTTAGTCATTGCACAGGTCTATACATGCTAAGCAGAATGAGGACTCAAGGTCATGATTCAGGCAGTTAGTCAGGCCAAAATAAGTACCTCCTTTCTTATTCTCAAATAAATAGCTATATATAAAGCATTTTGTTTTACTCAAATTGTATGCATCTATTTCTCAATTCTTTACTTCTTGTGTACTGAACATGCCAATACTGTAGGAGAATGGTGGGTAGACAAAAATCTATGGGGCAAAACAGAGTTTCTGGGGCAAGACCACTCCTATGGGATGCTCCTCCAATATCAATCATTAATGTTTATATATTCAATTTTAACTTTTCAAATATTGTGTTTATTTTATAATAAAAATGTATTTCATATACAATACATAATTTCAATGAGAATTTGTTTGCCAAATATTTATTTTATGTTCATTTTTATTATAATAAAATAATCAAGTAAAATAGTTGCATATTTTCAATGATTTTGGTCTATTTGCCTGTGTGTGGGGGGGTCAGTTTGAAAATGAAATTCTATCCTCAAAAGATCATCTAATAATTCTGAAACATTAAATCAGAGATAACTCAAGGCTAGATGCTAATGTCAAACCCTCATTCTATTCTACAAACCACCAGCAATATTTTGGTAAGTCAAACCCTTGGAAATATGAAACTGTATTTTAAAAATTAGTAATACATTAATACTATAGTCCACAGAAATGTAAATGCTTCAAATCATAGCAACAAAAAGAAGAAAAACAATAATTTAGATTTATTTTTCCTAAGATTGTTTTATTTTTCAAGCTTAATTGAGAAAGGCCAAAACACTGGGCATGCTGAAAAGGAGTCATTTATCTTACACAGGCAAATAAATAAGACATCAGACAAGGAAGATATATGCTTAAGGGTTGTCAAGGAATCATTTGTCTTACCCTTTGGCTCACCAGAAGAAGTAATTAGCCTTGCAGGATGGGTTCCAGAATCTAAATGAGGCATGTTTTCCTGCTAGTCAGAGACTCAGAGTAAAATTGTATAACTCTAGGTAGAATCATAAAATTACTAAAGACAACATTAACTACTGAATATGGGGTAAAATTTTAAGGACTAAGGATTATTTTCTTTGCTCTTTCATTAATCAAAGTGTAGTTTTGGGAAGTACTTTTGGGAAAAAAAAAAAAAGACACAATAGTTCTGCTTCCTTCTGTTTGCCAAAATCTTTACCCTACTACACCAAAAAAATAATTTTCAATGAATTTCAAGGTGCATTATGGATGCAGATCTCATACCACAAACCCCTCTGTGGAAGAAATGCATCTTCAGTTTCTAAAATCGGATTTAAATTCAACTTTTTGGGCATTCTTCCACATCTTACACAACTCATGGAGTCTTTCTGCAGGAATAAGCAGTGGCTGTGTGGTGGGAATTGGGGGATCGGTCTATGACCATCAGTCCATAAAGGTTACTGAGAAGACGTCTACTGTATTAATACTTGCTCTCAAGGCCTCTTTAGCCTCTCTGCTCAGTCAGTTCTCTGTTATGCTTGGCAGTCTTTTCTTGAGACTCTCTTATTCTTGGCCACTTGGATAAGTAGATTTCAACCTTCACTGCATATTATATTAGAATGGCCAGAAGAACTTTAAACTACCATTGCAGCCAGGGTCCAGATGACCTATGATACCAATTTCCAGAGTCACGGTGGAAACCTGACCTCTTGACTGGTTACCAGCTGTCTACAAACAGTAGACAAATTGTGAAGCAAATTGTGCCTTCTCCCACAAGACCTTTTTTAAAAACACCACATCCACAAATTTCCTCCTCCACTGTCAAAAATTTTATGCAACTTCATAGATACTTAGGCTTTCTGAAATGAAAATGTATAAATAAAGGAAAAATTTCTAGGCGATTTTGCTTTCAGTTTTACTACTTACCCCACCAGGCCAGTGAAATGCACTGGTAATTTCCTTCTGGAATGAGGATCAGAGAGAGGGGTGAAATATAAATCTTATCCAGCCACACATGGTTAAAATGTTTTAAAAGATGAATGCTTTGCAGGAAAGAAATTTAATTAAATGCACACTAATATTTCTTTTCATTTGCAGAAAGATCTTGATACATTTGAAAGTATTTTGTTGGGCTCAGTTGCTCTCCACAGCTATCCAATAATGTAGACAGTGCAGAAATCACTATTCTTATACTTTAACTAAGAGAACTGAAAATGACAAGGTTGTATGACTTATACCAACACTGAGAAATCAAGAAGTCAGCCATACTAAGTAGAGACAATTAATATTTGGGGAATGACCAAGAAACATATAATTATAGCATATAACATATATCAGGATAGTAATTTGAGATTTTTAACCAACATGGAGCTCTTCCTGCCACAAGTAAGAGATGAAACATTAGAACTCAGAAATTTAAAGACCAGTCCTTGAATTTTAGTCTGAAAAGGCTACATTCTTAGGAGACTGTGGGCAAGGAATAAAATGGCTCAGTCAGAATCAGATTCTTTTCTGAATCTTAAGATTATACAGTGATTTCTGTGGATGAAGGTAAAATAAAATAAGAACAGTTAAGATGGTCTAGATTTCAGTGTGTCCCTGGGGAGAAACCTATGTTCTGCCCTAGTTCAGTTCTTCGGGACTGACACACAGAGAAAGGACAGGTTCCCAAACAGGCTTGAGAATTTAAGGACGGAAATGATCTGTCCTGACCAAGGTGGAGACAAGGACGTTGAGAATTTTCTTCACGTCCTCATAGTGCTGGGAGATAAGAGGCACCTCTGTAATGTGTTTAGACTGACAGGCCAAACGGTAATCTTGACAAATTTTCCACAGCTGGAACTCAATGGGAACAGAAGAACCTTTCCTACTCTCCCAAGAATGGAATAGAGCTTTCAAAAGTCCCTGTTGTTGGGATGAAGTGAGACCACATCAGCAACACACATGATGGACAGGGGCAGGCCATCCATGGCCTGTTTGTCTTCAGATCCATTCCTTACCTCCCTCTGCTCTGATCTGTATCCTTAGGAGGTTGGTCCCCCCGCCCCCAGGTTATGCAGTAGTGTGCCAAGAGTGGGTGGTGGCTGCAGTCTTCACCAAGTGTAGGCATAAGGGGTAATTGTATATGTAGAGGATTTAAGAGCAATAATAAAACCATCTAGAAATCTGATCTTGGGGCTTCTGCAGTGGCTCAGCTGATAAAGAACCCACTGTTAATGTAGGAGACAAGGGTTTGATCCCTGGGTTGGGAAGATCCCCTGTAGTAGGAAATGGCAACCCACTCCATTATTCTTGCCTGGAGAATTTCATGAACAGAGAGGAGCCTGGTGAGCTACAGTCCATGGGGTCTCAGAGACTCAGCACACAAACACACACATAAAAATCTGATCTTTTTATTGTCTTTACATGATGGTCTTTCTAAACAGTGTCAGTGGTAAAGAACTCCTGCTCAAAAAGAGAAAAAATATGTTGGTCTAAGTCTTGAAGATCATGTAGTTACCATGGATGACAGATAGATGAAAGAGAAGTCGGTAGATAGGTAGAAAACCTGCAGTGAGCCTGGACACATTGGCATATGTATTTGTTTTAGGAGAGAGTTTTCTCCTATACTCAGTAAAGCTTGTTTTTCAAATAATCTCTCTGTTTACTTGGTTTTATTGCTTTAATTTCTTTAGCACAAATAAAACTCACAGTCACTGTAAAATAACAAAGTAACTCAAGTTCCTCAAGTTCTATTTCTGTCTCTTCATGGTGTCTATGCTACAGAAATTGGAGGCAGAAACTGTATATACACTATCTACTTTCAGTGACTCTAACCTCTGATGAATTTACTGGAGTTTCTTCAAAGTAATGACTTGTAAAGAATATCATGTTTATTAAAGGATAAATAATAAAAATATGTTAACTTGGAGCTTAAAACTGAAAACAATTTCTTTTACAGAAGAGAGGTATAGGGAAAAAAAAATGATTCGTATCTGGGAATGAAATACGCTGTGTAGACCACTGAGGCTGTCTCCTGAGCTCCATGTTCAGTGCTGCTCACTAGACTTGGCCAATAGTAACCCCAGATTAAAGACTGGAGGGCAGTAGAGCTCCACCCCTTTTCTCTTTGTTGGGTCAGATGCCTCCAGCATTGACTATATCTTCTTCCCAGCTTTGCTAAAATGGGCCACACGATAGGTCCAGCTTCTGCCAAGTGATGCTTATCTCTTGGGTCCAATGATCAATGCTTTTAATTCCCTCATCTTCAGGAAAGTGAACATGAAATCACTCAGTCATGTCCCACTCTTTGTGACCCACTCTTACAGACCCATAGGTCCGTAGCCTATGAGCTCCTCCATTCATTGAATTTTCCTGGCAAGAGTACTGGAGTGAGTTTCCATTTCCTTCTCCAGGGGATCTTCCTCACCTGGGGATTGAACCCCCTGTCTTCCACATTGCACGCAGATATTTTTACCATCTGAGCCACCGGGGAAGCTCCATCTTCAGGAAAAGAGCAGTTTTCTGCTGTTATTAGTGTCTGGAGGCCTCCATGGTCCTCTCCTTGGTTTCTTAAATCTCCCTATAATCTACCTCACCAAGTTCCTCTATTAAATTCTACTAATCTGAATATTTAGAATGATTTCATTTTCCCTGGCTGGACCTGAGAGGCACAACAATCGACAATCATGGAATCTCAACAGAACCCAAGGTGAACAAACAATGGTAGTAAAGATCAGATCAATGACTTGGCTTCACATAAGCTTGGATACAAGCCTGGGAACATGAGGGACCCTCACTGAATAAGATTAAGTTTTCATTCCATGAGGCTTTGAAAAAGCAATTAAGCTCAGTTTTTAAGAATATCTGCATGGAAAAACACTTGACACAAGAGATAGCAAATGTTTGTGGAAAGAATGAATAAAATGATGAATTAATGAAAGAAGAAAATAAGCAAATTGCAATATAAAGAACCTTCAGTTCAGTTCAGTCCCTCAGTCGTATCCGACTCTTTGTGACCCCATGAAACGCAGCATGCCAGGCCTCCCTGTCCATCACCAACTCCCGGAGTTCACTCAGACTCACGTCCATTGAGTCATTGATGCCATCCAGCCATCTCATCCTCGGTCGTTCCCTTCTCCTCCTGCCCCCAATCCCTCCTAGCATCACAGTCTTTTCCAATGAGTCAACTCTTTGCATGAGGTGGCCAAAGTACTGAAGTTTCAGCTTTAGCATCATTCCTTCCAAAGAGCATCAATTCTTCAGAGCTCAGTTTTCTTCACAGTCCAACTCTCACATCCATACATGACCACAGGAAAAACCATAACCTTGACTAGACGGACCTTAGTTGGCAAAGTAATGTCTCTGGTTTTGAATATGCTATCTAGGTTGATCTAACTCAATGAAACTAAGCCATGCTCGTGGGGCAACCCAAGTCGGGCAGGTTATGGTGGAGAGGTCTGGCAGAATGTGGTCCATTGGAGAAGGGAATGGCAAACCACTTCAGTATTCTTGCCTTGAGAACCCCATGAACAGTATAAAGAACCTTAATGAGGGGCAGTCATAAGTTCAATTCCTAAGTGAGTCTAGAGGAGTTTTGTGTTCTTAGTACTCTTAGCAGGATAATTTCCAAGAAAATATTTATTTATTGGACTTCCCATTAAGGAATTACTGCAGACAAATTAGGATGCTAAGAAAAATATCTTTCAGATGGGCAAAAGTCTGAATTTAGACAGATTTAGTAAATTTTAGAATTTTCTGGTGGAAATAACTAATAAAAGATTAAGAAGCCAATCAAAATAGGACTTGGCTGTAGCAAAATGACTAAAACTTTTACCACAATAAAGATGTATCAGACATTTTATCATGATTGGTCTCCCTGAGGGCTGAAGAATGCTTTCATCAGTTGAACAAAAACTCCGAAACACTCTGAATAACAAGATTGATTCTTGCCGTGAAGTTGGCAGAAATGAATTTGTCAAATAGATTCTGAGAAAAAAAATAAAAGTGATAGGATATAATAAGAGAGATCTGAAAGTATAAAAGACAGCTGATAATGATGACAGGAACAACTAGAAAATAGTAAAACAAAAAGAAGGGCAGGAGTAGGGATGAAATACTATGATGATTGGTTGTTATTATGGTTCCGTTGCTAAGCTGAGTCCAACTCTGCAACCTCATGGACTGCATCACATCAGTCTTCCCTGTCCTGATGGGGTACCATCAGGAGTTTGATACCACCAGGAGTTTGCCCAACTTCATGTCCATTGAGTCGGTGATGCCATTCAGCCATCTCATCCCTTCCATGATGACTGGAAGTGGAGGGAAAATTTCAGTGGATGCAGAAGGAGCAACAAAGGATAATTCGCCTTCATCAGGAGGGAAGTAATTCTTGGAGCTGGTACTAAATCTGCATGAAGATTCTCAGAAGTGTTGGAGACACCATTGCTGTTACAGAGCCCTTTTCCATCCTCTCTCAGAGCTGACAATGACTTGGTTATCATATGATTGTAAGGTTGAAAAGGATCATGAAAGGAATTAAGGCCAAGACAAGTGAGCCTCTCTATTTAACTCCTCCTCAACCTTTTCTGTGAGGGCTGACTCAAGGCCACCCTACCTTTAGTCAGTAGTTAAGTCTAGCTAAGTACTTAAGACTAGTTAAGTCTCTAGACTTAAACCTGCTTCCCCCTGGAAAGACCTGCCTCTCAACTTTCCACTCACCTTCTCTGACTCTACTTCTTACTCCTTCTCTTCCACCTTCAACTTGACCTCAGACCTGTCTGAGCATTGAGCGTCCATTACTACTGTAGTTTGTACCCCTTGAAATAACTTCTATTTTGACAATTCTCAAAACAGTGGTCACCTGAAGACTAACAAACATTTATATCAATTATCTCCTTTTTTTTTCTATTTTTGTGACTCAATTTTTAAAAAACTATTGCTGACAACTCTTCTCTTTAAGTTTTTTTTTTTTTTAAGAAATACTGCTCTTATAGTCTTTTCCTAGATTCTATATACATCTCCTTTCTTGAGAACTCACTCATTCTTGATTTTTCAACTTCCAGTAAATGGCAAAAGGCTTAGTAAAAGAGCACTGGACCAGAAGATCTGAGTTTATAATACAGCACTTCCATTTCAAACTGACCTTCAGTTTTCTCATCTACAAAATGTAGACAGTGAATAATATTTTTAGACACGTGCTATGTGCTTCTAAGGAGACTAAATGCACAAGCACACATATAATTTTTCTTATTTTTCTTTGCAGGTTAAAAAATAACTGATGTTCAAAGCGGTTCTATAACCTTTGCAAGGACATAACCAGGCCACTGCCCACCCCCAACCCCCACATCAAGGCATCTTGAAAGAGCATGCTTTCTCCCATGTTGGGGCCTTTCCTTGCCATCTCCCCACATAGGGAGACTAATAACCACCCTCTCTACCTGAAAGAGCTACTGAGAGGAGGAACTCTGGTATAACTGTGAAAGCATTTTAATCATAAAGCATTATGTAAATATAATGCATAATTATTGTTATTATCTTCCGTCAGTCCAAGTCTTAAGCTCTTTATAGTTTATTTGCTTTCTCTGCCTATAAAGTAATTCACTTGTCTGTCCTGTTGCCCTTAAAGTTAGGCAAACATAACATTCATTATGTTTTCCTAAGCTTCATGTTTCCTCTTTTTTTTAACCTTCATAAGTATCACAGTTTATTTGCTTCCTTAAAACATTGATGGCTGCTACATTCTGGCTTAACTTCTGTGGCCCCAGAATAATAATTAATTGAACCCTCTTTTCCTCTCAAAACTCCCAGTTGGAAATACATTTTATGGTCACCTAGCATCTCAGCATCTGCTTACAGTGTGGAAGACCTGGGTTTGATCCATGAGTCAGGAAGATCCCCTGAAGAGGGGAATGGCAACCCACTCCAGGACTCTTCCTTGGAAAATCCCACGGATGGAGGAGCCACTAGGGCTACAGTCCATGCAGTCGCAAAGAGTCGGACACAACTGAGTGACTTTACTTCTTCTTCACTTAGGATCTCTCAAATGCCTCCTGCTATGTCCTGATTGTCTCCATTCTTGCATTTTGTATTTTAAATCCTTATCCCTTCCCATTTACACTCATTAATGCTAATTTAATTGCTACTTATTTAGTTTACTGACATAGTCCTTTTGCCCCTCTGCTCATCTGGCGAATGCCTCAGTTCCATATTTCCTACATACAGAAACACCAAGCAGCCATAGCTATTATCATGTCACTTCCTTCATTAGAGTTCAAAATCATTTAAATGTCTAATTGTAACCTTTACTGTTTGCTTTCAGTCACCCCTTCTTTTCTTTTCTTTCCTCAGCTTTCTTTTTTTATAACCATGAATTACTACTTAGACTACATACAACCATTTTCCTCCGTCTCGTATGTCAATAATCCTAGATATGTTTGCTTCAAACCTAGAGCACACTTTCTGTGGCTTCTTTAATCATGCCTTCTCCATACCCTCTCCTCCATCTCTGTTTTGGTGGATTGCAAGTGGCCATCAATCTTTTGTAGTTCTTTTTATTAAGGAATAAGTTCTGCTTTCCCAGTTCTGGAATGGGGGGGTGGTCTCATGACTTGTTTTCACCAAAAAAGTGCAAAGGAAGTGATGTTAAGCAAGTCTGGCGTCTAGACCTTATCAGTCTTTCAGCTTTTAGTCTTGCTCTTTTGAGATTCTCCTACCATGTTATTAGTTCAAACCACCCTGATAGAAGATGACACGCCAGGTAGAGAGAGAAGTCCATCCCAGTAATTTAAACCATCCTAGTAATTCCAGCAATCCCAACTGAGGTTCCTGAAATAAGAACAAGCCCCAGTAAACCATGTGGGACAGAGAAGACCTCTCCTGGGTGAGCCCAGCTCAAATTCTGCCTCATAAAATATGGGGAAAATGATACCTGAAAACTCACTTTATTTCATCCATTCCTTTAATGTGACTACCTGTATTAGCAATATAGTATGTTTTGTTTTCCATCTTTCTTATTTCTTTGCATCTATAGGGATATCCTGGAAAATTTTTTTAAAGTATACAAGTGCTTTGCATCAGCAATCTTACCTAAGTTTTTCACCAAATACAGTTTAGGTGCTGCCATCTTTAGTTTCTGGATAAGCATACCCATCACCAAGGACATTAAGAAACTTAAGCAAAATTTGCTAATCCATGAATAATCAGATAAAATTTAAGCTACTCATTTTGTCATTTCAGTAGTGTGTACAACAAACATTTTTCATTAGATCCAGTAGAGACTATACGGTCTCCTATACCATAGAGAAGTCATGTCAACAAAACATAAACAAGGTAAATCAAAGAAACAAAGAAATGTAATGCAATCTGTGATAACTGCCATTTGAAAAATAAAATGCTCTGGAAATGAAGAGGAGTGAGATAATATGGATGAATTATACATAAGCAGAGAAGGCTCCTAGAAAGGACAGCAACTGAGACAGACCTTGGGGAAGAACAGGATACCCAGGGGGGAGAAATAGTGAAAGAAGCTTTGAAAACATGTCAAAGTGGAGCTGCAAATATGGAAACACCCTAGAGACATCCAGGGAAACACGCATTAGAACACAGGCATATATAACCGGAGCGATTTGAGATATTTTGGGAGAGTTAACTTTTCAGAGTATGAAAGACCTTGAAATCTAGAATTGTTTATAATTTGTCAAAAGAATTTGCCCAACTGAGTCATATTGCTACAATTGTTCATAGAAAGTTTCCCCTAATGTCATTTTAATGGACTTTATGCCTATCTGCCTCATTAATTAGCAAGCTGATCAAAAGCAATACATTAACAAGCACTGCTCCAGGAAGTGGGTTAGATGTCATGAGATAGTCTAAAAACAAAAGAAAGAATAGTGACTGGCAGTCACTATCTTCTTTCAAGGAGAGCTCAGAACTATTAGGTCTCAGACATATCCTACAGTGAAAAACAGAGCAATACAAAACAAAAATATGTCAATAATAAAAATGTAGCTTTCATGAAGAGTATTTTTTAAATAAAGTAAATGTGTATATATCTTGATGGCCTGATCAAAGTGTCAAGTACTAAGGAATACAATGAAACTCCACTTCATTGATGACATAAAAAAAAAAACAACACTCTGTAATTGTACCATAAATTCTATGAAAATGAATGTTCTCATATCTTGCATTCTAGGCATTATGTTTGGAGGGATTTCAGTGCCAGTTGTTAACAAAGGCAGTCTGATGATTTATTTTTTGTCAACCTGCTGGGTCACAGAATGCCCAGATATTTGGCTAAACATTGTTTTTGAGTGTATTTGTCTGGGTGTTTCCAGATGAGACTAGCCTTTTAGTTGGTAGGTTTAGTAAAGTACAATAGATCTCACCTCCTCAAAGTAGGTGGGTGTCATTCAGTCCACTGAGGTGTGGATTACAACCAAAAGTGGAGGAAGGAAGAATGTGTCTATCTGTCTCTCCCTTCTTCTCCCTACTCACCCCCCCCCACCGCCCCCCAACTTGGCTAATGATCTGGGACATAGTCTTCTGCATTTACACTAGGATTCACAGCATCTGCACTCCTGGTTCTCAGGCCTTTGGAAGACATGTATGGAATTACATCACCGACTCTCCCAGGCCTCTTACTTCCAGAGAGCAGTATCTAAGGACTTAACTTCCAAAATTGTGTGAACCATTAAAAAAAAAAATTTTTATAATAAATACATAGAGAGAGTGTGTGGTCCTGTTTCTCTTGAGAACCTTAACACCTACAGTCTTCTTACCTCCCCAATCCCTACAACATGGGTTTAGGACAGAATACTGAAGGACGTTTAAATCACATTAGATCTGAAAACTATCAAACAGATCTCCATCTCTGATTGTGGATTGATAGGCTGTGTCTGCCCTTAAAGGAATTTCAAGCATTAGTGGGCTAATGAGGAAGGTTTTTTTTTAGAAAAAATGAAATAAGTCTACTCTAGGTTTCAGGCATCCCTGATGACTCAGACAGTAAGGAAACCACTCTCAGTGCAGGAGATCTGGGTTCGATCCCTGGGTCAAGAGAATCACCTGGAGAAGGGAATGGCAATCCACTCCAGTATTTGTGCCTGGAGAATTCTATGGACAGAGAAACCTGTCGGGTTACAGTCTATGGGGCTGCAAGAGTTGGACACGACTGAATGACTAACACACACATAAGTTTCTGAAATCTCACTATCTGCCAATGTTTTGTTAAATTAACTGTATCTGAAAAACTGAAGATACTTGTTAAAAATGCATATTCCTGCACTCCTATATAAGATGTCCTTAATCAGATGATCTATCATGGAGTTCAGGATCTTGTCTTATATACACCCTGGAATCATCTTTTCAATATAGAGTTTGAGAAAGCAATAGGAAGGGCAAGCCTGTGTTCTCCCTCACATTGTAATTACCTGTAAGCAAAGAGAGTAGGTCTTGTGGGTGTTGGCAAAGGTGTTAGTCTAATTAACGATATGAATTTTAGGAGTTCCTTTGAACTAGCCTTGTTATTGCTTCCTCTTGCTACTGGTGGGTTTTCTTTTGTGTCTTCCTCTTGTTTGTTTGCTTATTTGTTTTGTTCTGGTCATGCCCCATGACATGTAGGTCTTAATTCCCTGATCAGAGATGGAAACCCTTGCAGTGAAGTTGTGGAGGCCTAATCATGACCATAAAGGAATTCTCCGCTTGTGTGTTTTCCATGCCATCTCAAATGCAAAAGGACACTTCAAACAGCTTCAAAAAACACTCAGGGCAACTAGTAGAGCAACTTTGAATGTTTTCGTGTCTGTTCATAAAGACCGCTATTGCATCACTTCGTTTGGAATTATTACAGCTTAAACCGGAGTTTGGTTTAGAGGAGTGGTTTAAATGTGCAAGACTTTGGGAAGGGAACCATGGCAATTACCCCTGGATTGTGCCTGAACAGGACTGATCCTTAAATTTTGGCTAATTGGAGCTCGCCCACCACAGAGCTGTGACTGTGCCTGTTTTGGCAGCCAGTATGAGTCTGGGTTTTTATTGCATAAGAACCATTGGAAACTACTGGAGAAAGAAATTTCCTTCCTTTATCTCATCAACCCCTTAAACTCAACACTGACACTCATCAGGCATATATACAAATACACAGCATCATATATTATGGCAAGATATATTTATTTACCTAAAGGAACAACTAAGATATGTAACTTAAATACTAGCAAAAATTAATTTATCTTGTGAGAACTAAATATATTTGGAAATAATACATTCCAAATTCCTAGCAAATTATTTTTTCAAGGGAAGAAAAGCTTATCACAGAGTTTCCCTTGTGGCTCAGTGGTAAAGAATCTGCCTGCCAATGCAGGAGACATGGGTTCGATCCCTGGGTCAGGAAGATCCCCTGGAGAAGGAAATGGCGATCTACTCCAATATTCTTGCCTGGGAAATCGTATGGACAGAGGAATCTGGTGGGCCACAGTTTACGGGATCACAAAAGACTTGGACATAATTTAGTGACTAAACAAAAACAACAGCAACCTGTTACAGCTTAGCATTGTGGTTGATTTTCTTCTTCCTACTCAGGCTATCTCAGTTGTGAATAATAATTCATTTTTCTTAATCGCTCACCTCCAGATGCTTGATAGGGAAGGTTTGGATAACAAAAATGCAAAGAATAGCCAATCTTAAAAATTAATTGATGCTAGCTATCCCTAATTTTAGCTCTTTAGTCACTTGAACTTTTTGTCACCAACCACTTTTCTTTTCTGCCTCTAATTTTCTACATTCATCTCCACCTCACTCCTCAAATGACTGGTAGAATTTTTTTAGTTCTCAGAATCTTTTCTCATTTTTTGTGAATTTTCCTATACAGAAAAACTTAAACTCCATTTCTCAGTTTTAGTTTTCACTTTGCAGTTACAAAGATTTCTTCTTTCCTCTATTTTCAGTCTCTGTAAGTGAGAAACAGTTTGAGGTTAAAATAATAACTTTTACTACAATATAGGTAAGTAACCCATTCCAGTGTTCTTGCCTGGAGAATCCCAGGGGAGCCTGGTGGGCTGCCATCTAGGAGGTCGCATAGAGTCGGACATGACTGAAACAACTTAGCAGCAGCAGCAGGTAAATAAAATAACACATAGAAAAGATGATAAAATCATAGATGAATGAGTGGATAGTTGGAAAAGGAGAGAGAGAGAGAGAGAGAGGGAGAGGAAGAGAGAAAAAAATAAATATATATATATATCTTTTTTTCTATTTATATTTATATTATACTAGTGATTAATGAAGGTGAAGGTGAAGTCGCTTAGTCGTGTCCAACTCTTTGCGACCCCGTGGACTGTAACCTACTAGGCTTCTCCATCCATGGGATTCTCCAGGCAAGAATACTGGAGTGGATTGCCATTTCCTTCTCCAGGGGATCTTCCCGACCCAGGGATCGAACCCAGGTCTCCCACATTGGAGGTAGACGCTTTAACCTCTGAGCCACCAGGGAAGCCCCTTAGTGATTAATACATGCTTAATAAACAAAAATTTGGTCTCCCTAATTGGTCACTAATTAATCCATCTATGCATTCATTCAACAAATATTTCATTAACCTTTTTTTAGATACCAGGTACTTTTCTAGACCCTTGAGATAAAGCCAGTGAATACAATAGTCAAAATCTACAGATTGTATTGAGCTCACCTTCTAATGGAGTTAGCATTCCCATCCATGCTTCCTCCTGAATAATGCTGAAACCTCTCCTATTCTTTGAAGCCAAATCTTCACCCTCTTTTTAACTGGATGAATAAAACACCTCGCCAGTGATTCCTTTTTTTTTTAAGTCTTGATCCTTTGGAATTTACTATCTTCATTTTAAGCACACCTCTTTTCCAAGACTGAAATCTGATTATGTCTCTACTTTGGGCTATTCACTGGTTTTCCATCCTTCACAGAATAAATCTCCAGTTCTGAAGTTTGGCATCCAGGGCTCTTTTGAGTTCACTCTTACTTACTTTTACGATGTCACCAATCAGTGTTCTGAAACACACTTCAAACTTAAGATCATGTTCATTTACTTTCAGTTCTTGAAATTTGCCTCAACACTTCATGCTTCCAGTCCTTTACATATCCTCTTCCCTCCGCCATCTCTACCTCTCTCTACTTCATCCCTCAGGGTCTTTCTGGACTTTCCCAGATGAGTTTAAAATTTTGTCTATTATATTCCTGAATGATATAAATGAACTCATTGTATTAAGCACTAACCTCACAGTTTTCATTTTGGCTCCTGCTTTTCTTAGTATAGGCAGAAGAGATTTCTTTTCCATTGTTTAATTGAAAAAAAAAATTAATTGTGTCAGCCTAGCTCAGTAGATAAAGTATCTGCCTTCAATGCAGCACGTAGGAGACACAGGTTAGATCCCTGGTTCAAGAAGATACCCTGGAGGAGGAAATGGCAATCCATTCCTGTATTCTTGCTGGAAAATCCCATGGACAGAGGAGCCTGGCGGACTTCAGTCCATGGGGTCTCAAAGAGTCGGACATGACTGAGCAACTAACGCTTTCACTTTTTCTGATCTATGTTTCCCCACTGATTTTTTCTGTTTACTTCTCCAATCCCACCCCCCTAGTTCTCCTCTTAGTTCATTACACATAGCTATTTTCCTTCTGCTGTTAAGTACACAGAATGTTTTCTCATTTTTAGCTTGGTGGTTCTCTTTGCCTGGAATGCCCATTCATGCCTCATTAAAAGGCAACCTCATACTTTCCACTTCAGGTCTCACCTCAGCTCTCCACCTGATGAGAAATGTCTTCCAGATCATTGCTGTTCTAGCAGCCTCCTCTCGTTTCTCTCAATCCTGACACTGTCTGTATCCTTCTTTCCACTATCCGGTATACGAATGGGTCTTGGTTATTTGGTTAATAGTCTCAGCTGATTTTCTAAAGTGCAAGTTCATTGAGGATTAGGAATCTATCTTTTTCCCTCCTTTGCTTCTAAAGCCCAGTGTGGTGCTTAGCAAATTTATTGACTGACTTAATAAACAGTAATGGCCACATGCTCCTACTTGCTTCTTTCTCTATGGACACCAGACCATAGAGATCCAACACATGTAAGTTTCATACCACTCACTTTAGTACTGCTAGGAATCATGATATCACAGATAATTACACTGTATTTTACTTTGAATAGAAAAATGACAAGTTTAAAATGCCTCTAAAGGTGTAAAGATGAAAAATTATTTTGAATGGATTTATGAAAAAGTTTAAGATTCATATTTTTGATTCCAAAGTCTGATCAAGTTTGAGGCTATATACTGTCAATCATGTGAATTGGGAAAGGAGACAAGTCCTGCTTGAGGAGTCCTCTGCTGCAGTGTAGGGAATTGGCTGTATGCTTATGGTCATTGGTTTTGGTTCTGTTATATAAAGTGGAGATTAAAGAAGATGATGACTCACTTTTAGATGCCAAGCAGAGAACATATCTGTAACAACACAGGGATCAATAAATGGTGACAGCAAAGAGATCAAACCAGTCAATTCTAAAGTAAATCAACCCTGAATATTCATTGGAAGGACTGATGCTGATGCTGAAGCTCCGATACTTTGGCCACCTGAAGTGAAGTGCTGACTCATTGGAAAAGACCCTGATTCTGGGAAAGATCGAAGGCAGGAGGAGGAGGGGATGACAGAGAATGAGATGGTTGGATGACATCCCTGACTCAGTGGACATGAGTCTGAGCAATCTCTGGGAGATAGTGAAGGACAGAGGAGCCTGGCATGTTACAGTCCATGGAGTCACAAAGAGGTGGACAGGATTTAGCAAGTGAACAACAATAACCCATATTTAAGATGATCAACAAAATAGCTTTAGACTAAGAATAATAAAATCCAAATTCAGAAAATAATTGTTTTAAAGATTTTTTATTGCTGACTTTTAAATATTTTTGCATTCTAAAAGTAAAATGATTTTGTTCTTCTCAGGGCACTATCACTATAAAAATGTTACAAAAGTGGTTAATGGGTAGAAACACTTATCTTTTTTGGTGAAAAGAGCTACTTTCATGTACTTTATTTTTAGCTATCAGTTATTTGTCAGTTTTCAAATTATAAAGCTATAGGTTTGTATGGAGGATTGTACTTTTATTGTTCAAATCATAGATAAATATACACTTTAGAAAAAGGTTTTTTTTCTTACCCAAGCCATGTGGCACATGGGATCTTAGTTCCCCCACCAGGGATCAAATACTTACCCTGTTAGAACACAGTCTTAACTACTGAACCTCCGTTACTGCTTTCAATGGTCTTTTCCTAGATGATTTCCTCAGTTTGTCAAGCTTTCTCCAGGAGTCTAAATTTTATAATCAGAAAACATAAGCTATTTTTAAGTTATTTTAATATACTCAAAGATATAAATTATTTATCTCTAGGGTTAGGAATTGAAAATTGCCTATGGAAGATTTTACCTAAATGTGATACCTGACATTTGGTCCCAGAATCTCTGTATTTGAGACATTTTTAGAATAACTGAGCATATTTGTCTTAAAGAAGAGAAAATTTGAAGAAATATGAGAGCTCTTTCCAAAACTTTCAAAATACTATGTGCCATAAGAAGTAGAATCTGTAATAGAACTCAAATAGCTCTCTGTTGATACCAGGAATAGAGTTAACATCAAGTCACAGAGCAACACTTTCAGCTCAATATGAGTAAGAAATCCTTCAACTAACTAAAAACACTAAAATATTCTGCATTTTGAGATTGAGAGTTCCAAGCCACTAAGAAAGAGTATATAGATGTTCACTCACTCTTTACTGGACTTCATGAGGGCCTGAAAGAGCTTGTCAGTGATCAGAGGTTTGTCTCATAGGCCCTAGATTCTGTCATTGATCAACAATAGATATTTTAATATAATTGATTAAGTGGACTAGTGATGCATACATCAGAAGAATTTTTGTTTAGATAACATTCTTCTATTAATCAGCTGATGCCATTATTCAAACAGATGAAGGTGTGTAAGTACTCACCACATCAGCTTTTCAAGCCTTGCTTCTATTGCATTATGTTCTGTAGCTGAGAGAGTTTTTGAGGGAGCTGATAGACCTAAAGGAAGAGCAATATTTCACTCTATATATGTACCACATCTTTATCCATTCCTCTGCTGATGGACATTTAGGTCGCTACCATATACTGGCTATTGCAAATAGAGCTGCTATGAACTTTAGGATGCCTGTATCTTTTAAAATTATGGAGCCAAAGCAAAAACAATACCCAGCTGTCGATGTGACTAGTGACAGAATCACGATTCAATGCTGTAAAGAGCAATACTGCATAAGAACCTGGAATGTCAGGTCCATGAATCAAGGCAAATTGGAAGTGGTCAAACAAGAGATGGCAAGGGTGAACGTTGACATTCTAGGAATCAGAACTAAAATGGACTGGAATGGGTGAATTTAATTCAGATGACCATT